>JAQIWE010002920.1:0-12463 GCA_034698565.1 Campodea plusiochaeta | reverse complement strand
ATTTTTATTTAAATTTATAATTTTTTTTATTTTTTGTTTTCCGTAATTATTGACGTTGAAAAAAAAATTGAAAAAAAAAAAAAAAAAAATGCGCGTTTAAACGTTTACTGATTTTCGTAAACGTAAACGGACTGCTAAACGTTTAAACGGAAACAGCTCTAGTTCTTATCTTACCTTTCCAACAGTAAACTTTGTTTTGTTTTTACTCTGCTGTTCCGATGACTTCTTATTTTCAAATGTATTATGATGATTGTGTACAGTTTTATATAATTTATTACTTCTGCTACTAGATGAACCTTCCAAACGATGAAGGAGTTTATTGCGTAGAACACTTCCCTAAAGAGGAAAAAGAATATTTAGAATCATTTTAATTACAATACAGTAAAAAATATACAGACAACTGAAAACTTTATTGACTGGACAGGAGATTACTCAATAAATCAGCTTGATATTGTACATTCTCCCCCTTTTTGACTCAGCTCTAAATACCGGTACTGTTCCACTATGTAAGAAATTGTGTTTCTTCCATTTATTTTAGTCTGATCAGGTCTATAAAAAACACCAACTGACTTTTTCTAATCTATCTACTATAGGCCTATTAATCTTATTGAATATGTTAAACAGTATTACAGTCTCAGGTTTATAATAGACTTCCATATTTTATATCAAGTAATTCTAAATTTACAATAAAATGTAATTTTTGATGATGCAGTAATGCCCATACAGTAAATAAATTTGAAAGCATTGATTGAGAAACATCATAGGCTTACAGTACTGAAACGAAATATAGGTAGAAACACATACCATAATTCCCCGCATAATCGTCGCACTTTTATTCCCGAAATTCGGGTAAAAAATGTTGGGTGTGACCATTATGTGAGGAAAAAAATTAAACATTGGAAAATGTACTTTATTCGCGCAATTATTATTACGAATTAATACGTCCGCGTCAATATTATCGCGCAATATACTTCGTTCGTTCAATATTATCGCGCAATATACTTCGTTCGTTCAATATTATCGCGCAATATACTTTGTTCGTTCAATATTATCGCGCAATATACTTCGTTCGCGTCAGTGTTGCCGCGAAAATACTGCGTTCCCATCAATATTATTGCGCAATATATTACGTTCGCATCAGTGTTAGCGCAATTATACAGTTTTTTTACATATATAAGCTGATGTTTTTCCGTTTTTACACCGGAAAAACTACAGTGCGACTTTTATGCGGGGAATTTTATTTCACACTTTTTTTAGTTGAAAAAGTGGGGTGCGACTATTACGCGATGGCGACTATTATGCGGGGAATTACGGTATTCGAAATTTTGCGCTATTTTACAACATGAGATTGTTTTCTCATAATCTTTCACTGTTTTTAACACAGTTTTACTGTAACTAATTTTAATTTTTAGTTTCCTCTTCTTCAAGAGGATGTTGTAACCCCCAAAACCTCCCCTTGCCTATACCTCTTTTGAAGAAATGTACCGTAACAAATTCATAAATAAATCGACTACCAAGAATCTAGTGTATAAAAATAGGAAAATTTTCATTCTCTTGATTGCATCACGTAAAGTACGTTTTAAATTGTTTTTAAATTCTGAATCTTTCTTCAACTTACTTTGTTCAGGCCATAGTTCAGGTGATGCTCTATCCAGCTTCTCCAAACTTAGAAGACTCTCCTCTAAATTAAGCAATCTTGGTTCCTCTGAAAAATAAAAATGTTTCAATATATTACATTCAATAATTCTGAATGAAGAATCAACTCCTCAGTCCTTACAATCGAAAATGCAATAAAAGGAAAGACGCAAATTAAGCTGTTTCTGTAGGCTTAATCTTAGTGCCCTCTGCAGTTTACAATAACAATACATTACAATTATTTATTTACAAAAATGTGTAAGACGACAATACACTGTTAGACTAGTAATATAAGACGATAACACAATATATATTTTAAATGATTCATTTACATTTTCATTCTGGCATTGTTTATAGACCTATCTGAGAATGGATATTGACCTATCTGAGAATGAAGATTGACCTATTCACTGCTGAGATATTATCCTAAAGTACACCCATTATCCGATTTACACTTAGGCTACGCAAAAGTAAATTTAAAACTAGGCTACCTGAAATCTAACCTAACCAGACCAAATGTTCCTAGATAGCTTTCTCTATTCATAACTTGCAAGTGACGTCATCGAAGAACTAAAATCACGGTTTTGGAAGTTAGAGATCTGAATTTTTAGTAGGCCTATGTTATACTTCAATGAGATATAAAACACTCCTGTGATTTTCAGATTCAAGCTAGGTGTCTTACTTTTTGCGCTGCGATTTTCTGGAAATGAAGTTTTCCCTATCTTTCAACACATGGGGAGATAAATTTATCACCGCCTGTGTTATCATAAGATTGTTATGTACCAGAACTGCTTACAAAGGAATCTGAAGAAAAAAGTTCTGGTACATAATAAGTTATAAGATAGGAAAAACGTCATTTTCAAAAAATCTCAGCACAAAAAGTAAGACAACTAGCTTGATCTGAAAATCGCAGGAGTGTTTTACATCTGATTGAAGTATAGGCCTACTGAAAATTCAGATCTCTAGCTTCAAAAATAATTTTTAGCAAACGATGGTGCAAGTCATGAATTAAAGCCAAAAATGGAATTTCAGAGAAACGGCATTACGTAGCCTAGACTGAGTGGCCGTCTCTTTTTTTCGCCGAAGGCTTCACTGGAATGGAAGTAGGCCTACAGATAAAAATCTTACCAGCTTCATTGCTGTTTGTATTGCTTCCCTCATTAGTTGGTCTGTTTTGTGTTTCCATTTCGTTGTTCATAACAGCTTGTAAGCGACACAATTTCACTCACGGCAAAAGATTTTAAGATAAACAAAATAAACTTGCAGTCGCTATCTCAGAACGCCGCCATCAAGTTGAATGATCTCCAAATCTCTGAACGAAGAGCAATATCTACGTGCAACGCCTTTTGTATTAGTTCTTTTCTTTTTGTGATAGATGGCAGGTAGGTTGTTAACCAATGTATGGTTATAATGACAGCGCTACTGGCGGCCTGTTGTAAAACATGGTAATTATTTACCTCATGCACATCGCCGTAAAAGTAGCTGAGGATGCCAATAATTATTGATGACTGCGTTCCATTTTTGAAACATTGAATGAATGAAAGAACGAATTATTTTTTTATATAAATCTTTAAAGTCAATCTCTACAACAATGCAGTTTTAATTTTAAATTCATATTTCACTAATAGAACGTATTTATGATAAACACAGATAAAAATTCAGATAAAGGAGTACAGCTGAAAAATAAAAGTTCTTATGAAAAATCCAAGGTTTGTTTTGAAAAGAACATTCACAACTTGAACGCAGTCATGTTTGATTAGGCGCTGAATTCGAAGTAGCCTCAAATCTTTCATAACAACAATTTCAAGACAAATTTTAATATTTTAAATTATGGAAGCAGGTTAGTTAAGTTGTTACATTATGTTAATTACATTGCTAATATGTTTTTTATGTTCCAGAGTTCTGTCGATTTCCTCTTCCTGCACGAATTGTGCAATTTTTTATAAATCAACATTTAAAGCAGCCTGTATCTGTCCAATTTAGAAGATCTGGTATAAGTAAGTAGGCCGATCCGGCTATATCATCACACTACTTTAACAGTTAATAAATCTGGTGCTATAATAATAAAACCCGATTACGTATAACCGGGTTTTACTAATGTAGCCTAGGCCTATTATATGTTATTGTTAGAAAGTATATAAAATATGACAGTTTTTTACAGTACAAATAGTAAAATAATCAACAATACAAATAGTAAAATTTATGTAGAATTAATAGATTTGTAAGCTCAGTAATATAGAATACATAATACGATTATTGCATGCGTGTAATTGTCTATATTTTATATCGTCTATATTATAATTATATGTTACTTTGTTCGTATTATGGTTCGACCATGACCTCATACAATTTGCTGGAAATAAAAAAAACTTGAACTATATTATTATAATTATATGCGTACTGAAACTCATCACTTTTGTAAACTGACATATAATAATATAGGCCTAGTCATTTTTTTATATCGCATTTTTTTTATATAGGCCTATAACTAAATAGTGATCGATTTTAAAAATTTATTATGTTTACGCATTTGGCTTTTCATTATTTTGCTGAATCTTTACTTGTGAAAGAAAAAAAAAATCTGGCTTACATTATGCATTTTCCCCATGAAACTTCATTTATTAGTTTAGAAAAGACTGATTTTTGCCGTTTTCCAAAAATGAAGTTTATAGTTATAGGCCTAATACGGTAATAGGCCTACTGTTTTATATGAAAGGCATAATTATATACATATGAGATACGTCAACTCCATAAAATACTTTGTTAATTTTATTTGTCTCTTGGAAAATAGTTTGACGACAATGACGAGGTCTATTTAGGTTTTAAAATAAGGTTATTTTTCATTTGTAATTCTTTGTATTATGAGTCGACAGAACCTTTTACATTTGATCACTAAACATGATCTGTCTATATTCTCTTTCATATAAAAAATTTGGAAATAAAATAAAGCGGAATGATTTCTTTATCGCTTTACTTTACAGCTTTATTTTACGAGTATCGTATGTATGGGCAGCTACAACCAGCTTATATATTCTTTTTCTTTATGTTATTTATTTATTTCCGAGATATATTCTGACATTTCTCCGAGATTTTCGCCTTTTACCTCTTTGTTTTTTAAATTTAAAATTAGCGCTCTCTCAATACAATCGTAAACAATCGACGCGCGCATTTCGATTGTATCGCGGATGGGGTGATCTTTCACGAGATACGCACTTTACGCAGTTACGCATTTCGGAAGAGACAGGTAAGCCTAATTTTGTTATTTTTACAGTTAATTACCCACATAATAATTAAAATAACACATGGGTTATTGCTAGATGTAATGAATAAGTTGCTGTAAAATTTTGTTATTTGGTCCAGTTCTACAAAGTTGAAAGAAAGTGGGGCAGATTAGTCATCTATCAAAACAGGTAAACAATATCAAGTTCAAGGACAAATGAAGTGTCAAATTTTAGGTTTATCAAGGTCTTTAAATCTGAGGTTAGGTCTATGGTTTTTCCTAGGGAAGCAATCTTCCTCAGTTTAGTGTTTACTAAGATTGGTAAATACTGAAATCAGTGTAGGCCTATTCTGGTCAGAGCATATAGGCCTAGACCTGTTTAAACAACAGTCCCATTTTCAGATTAGCAAATATGCTTGCATGTTAGTCTGCCACAATAATTCTTATGTTTTCAGGTTATTCAGGACATCACTCCAAGGTCAGGGTATCACTCTGTAGCAGCATAGCACACGAGATAGGCCTAATAAGGTGTAGAACTTTCTTAACTGTTTTGCAGGAATCACAAAAAATTGCTTTTACAATTCAGCAATTGCAGAGACAGGAGTATTAGTGTGATTGAAAGAAATACCTTATAGGCTGTGATATCTGAGACAAAAATAAGTCTACAATTCTTTTTTTTACTGTTTCCCACTTTTTTCCAGCAGATAAAACCGATGTTAACTCACTCAGGACTATAAAGATCACTTACAGAACCAATATGTTGCCTTTATCACTGTAAATCTAACCTTTATCATTGAAGCTGGCAACTGTAATGTGATATTTATAAAATCAGTGATAGGATTTAGTTACAGTAGCCTACTGTGTTGATAAAGACTTCTGAAATAGGAAATTTTTTCTCTTTCAAATAAAACACAGTTAGGCCTAATCTCTTAGCCTTTTTTGAAATAGCATTTACATCTCAAAACTTTACATGCTTTACGAAGAAAATAACAAAACCTTTATTTTATTTCCAATTATTTGTATGCTAAGAAAAAATGATTATCAATAGGCTTAACAAACAACCTTTGAATATCATCAAAGTGTTTCTAGGAATTTTTATGCTGTTATTGAAAGGAGATAATAATGAAATACCGTAACTTAATAAAATTAAAATAGTTTAGAGTCTATCTACCCCTCTGTTAATTGCTGACTTCTAAAGAATCTTCAATTACCTTTAATCTGTAATTGCATATTGTAGATTTATGAAGGTATGCTTGCTATTGCTGATTGCAGCAGATTCTTGCATTTTGACTTATTAGATAATCGTGTTTTTAAAGGTATTGATAACAAGTAATCTTTTAACATTCAAAGGCTATTTTTTAATGGTAATTTGCCTTATAAATAGGCATGTAAATAGATAATGTAATTATGATGGTAGGGCTAATGAAAATCTAAATTGTATTTTGATTTGTCCACTGTGCCACATCCCCCCTTTTCTGTGTATTTATAAACAGAGTGTTCTTTTAGAAATAAATAATGATAACCTTTAAAAACAGGTCTATTGCTTTACCTTATAAAAATATCAACATTAAAATATGTCTAGGCTATTAAGAAAGATGCCTGTGGAATTTTATTTTGCTCTGATTGAAAAATAAATAAGTTATGCTGATTCCTCTAACTTTTGTACATCTGAAAGACTGAAACCTGTTTAGTAATGATATTGTAAAAATGGATGAACAATAAATTATGTCAGACCTTAGAAAATTGTTAAAAATACAGTAGAGTTAGGCCTATCATTGGTTCAAAGGTAAACCTTTTTTTAAAACAATACCAGCAATGATTGCACTTTTTATGCAGAGTAATGCATTTACAATTGCAAAATATTTTTATTTTACAAGACTTCTGAAAGCTCTACTTTTAATATTATTACAATAGTTTAAATGAAGTATCATTTAAAACTGTAGTCTCAAATATTTTTTATTATTTATTCATTTTTATTGCCTAATGAAAATGAATAGATCATTGTTTTGTAAAATAAACCATACAAAATAATGTATGGCATGAATCACTCACATATGTTTTGTTACTAGTTGCTAATATTATCAGATTCAATACAGTAAGCTAGTGTGTGGGATCTATCAGCAAGCTCTGTACTTTTATTCTTGTGTGTGATATATTTTATAATTTCCTTGGAGAGATTATAAGTTTGTTATAATGTATGAGTTTATTACAGACTGGTTTTCCAGGATTACTTATGAATTTAAAAGAAAAGGTAGAGTGAAGAAATGTAATTTTTGTTTTTGTTTACAATATATTTTCATGTACAGGCATTTTTTTGGTTAATTGTGACTTATACTTTTCTTGGAAGGAAACTCTGACCACAAATTATGTTAATGTTTTGTAAACATGTTTTGATAACTTTTTATGCAATAATCATGACTTTAAATCTATAACATTGATAAAAGTTTTTTAGGTTATTTCCATAATACCTTTGAATCTAGGCGTATTCTGTATTGATGTGTGCACTGTGTACAATAACTAATAACTTAAATTTAGGCCTACCTTCTAAAAGTTTTGTAAATAATGTTTTCTTCTTAATAATTAGGCTATTTTGTCAATATTTCTTTTGTACTTTCTTGTTTTTCCTAATATTTTCCTTTCATTCTTGTCAGGCTATCCTCTCTCTCTCTACTAAGATGCAATATTTCTTCAATTTCTGTAGAAATTGCAGAGATGCAATTCATCAAGATATTCATTCTCGTATGTAAATCTATTTTTCACTGTTTCAATTACTAATCAACTAATAATTTGAGCTAACACTGCATGTTTTGGAAATTGTATAATTTTTTAATTTGAAACAAACATTCTAATAACATTGGTTTATTGACCATTTCACATGAATTATACTCCACTTTTAATTTTGGAGAACTCACTGTTAAACTGCCAGTATTTGACATAACTTAATTGATCAATATGATATTGGTAATACAATTGACATGTAAATTTAAGTTTGATATTTGGATTTTCTTTAGAAAATAGTAGCAAAGTAACACATCTTCCAAGATCCAAAAGTGGAGTATAATTCAAGTGAAACTGACTATAGTCATCCACTATTTTTAACAATGTTTGATTGTTATTGAATAACAACAAGGAAATAACTACTTTAACATTTGGTATAGTTCAATAAAACTGCCCATGACTGGTTATTTGCCACATGGTTAAACATATTTATTTATTCTAGATTATGTTATTTAACAGAAGTTACAGTTCTAACAAAGTTTTTATAAATACTTTGCTTGCAAGTATTTTTGAATTTAGACGTGCCAAACAAATAAGATTTACTAATTTTGATTAGTAGCCTATTATTATTATTTTAAAGATGAAGATTTATTTAATATTTTAAATACTGCATAGCAAACTATAATTTAATCAGAATAATTATTATTATTTATGATTCTATTTCAAATCAGCATGCCATTAATATTTTTTTCGAGCTATTATAATAAGGACCTGAACACCAGCAATCTCTAACAATTATAATCTAGTTTTACACATAGGTAAAAGTGGGTCATAATTCAGTCATAATCAGCATTGTTACACTAACACTTGTCATATTGTTGTATCATGCTTGTGTGGAATGATGACAATAACACAGTTGTTTTGCCTTTTTGTATTGTAATACATTGTTAATTTTCCAAGTAGAAAAACATTAAGACTTCTTTATTGATTGATGGAATATTGACTGCTAAGGTTGCGTCTGTAATTTTAACTGACGTAACCTTTACAAAAGAATTTCATTCTGATCTAATTTATAAAAATCTGTGCCACTTTTTAACATTATTACTTGTTACGACTCTAGTTCTCAGTAATTTAGGTCTAGTAGGCCTATATTTATTGTCACTGTTATTATTTTTTTAGTGTATGATAGTTAATATGATTTTAAAGCATTGGGAAGAAAAGATTGATAAAGTTTATAGTTATTTATTATTTCTGGTTTATAAATATCTTCCAAGGGCACAAGTGTTGTATTTTGCAGTTGTTTTCAAAAACAACAAACATTATCGGCTAGTCTAATAGTCTTACCATAACTTTATTAATTTTAGCTTGTTGAATAATAATGATATTGTTTTTTTAGTAATTTTCAATGCAATTAAATTGATCCTCATATAGGCCTATGAGCAAAACTTAAAATTTTTAAGCAAATCTTTAATTTCTGAACGTATTGAATATTACAGAAATCCTGAAACTTCTCATCAGCTTTTTTAATTGTGATTTTTTATAAATACTGGGAATCAATTTTTGACTGAACTGGTTTCCGACAACAATAATTTATGCTGTAACCTACCAGTTCTAAAAGATTTACCATAAAATTTGTTTGCAAAGCAGATCTGATAGTACAGTAGTAGTAGTTTTTATTTATTTCCGGCACTTGGCCAACATAACATGCAGTTTACAGTGTATACATATAATGATCTGAATTTATTAATTTTACAAAATACAAACAGTTTTTACATGCAACATTAAGATGCGTTAGAAATAGGATTTTTGAAAATATGTAATACAAGGAATTTACTTTGAATAGAGTTTTGTCACTTCAATTACAAACTTTTGGACTAACCATATCGTTTCGATGTTGCTGGTGATAAAAAGTGAGTGGACGAGATTGGGAGGAATCTGAGGATTTTGCCAATTTAATTTTTCTGTGATGCTGTTAAATTTATTACACTCAAACAAAAAATGGTGAAGATCACCATTAACCCCTAAGTCGCATTCAGAGCATTCACTATCATAATGAATGGGTATTTTAACTCTGTTGACTTTGACATGAAGAACAAATAAATTTCGTTTCATTAGCATTTAGGTTATATTTGATTCGATTTAGGATTCATAGAAGTTCAGTGGACGGCGATCGACGACTACATTCAAACAGCTACAAAATTTGACCAGATCGATGTAAGGCGTGCTATTCTTTCGGAGAGGATTACTCGTGATCGAGAGGAGCTAAAAGGAACACCGAAAACATGGAATCCTTGATTTGTGTGATATATTAATTTTTTTTTTCAGAGTTTTCGTGTAAGACCCTATCACGAGTTATTCATCACCCCAAAGCAGCCGTACGGCATACTTGAGGTCTACTAAATTTGTGAATATAAGAATTATTGCAATCTTGGAGACCGTCTGCTGGGTCTTACTTTCTTTTTTACAAGATCAAAACCGAGATTGACCATTACAAGGAAACCACATACGAAACCACCCGTTTTCTACAAAACTGAGACCACGAGATTGGCAAGTCGAGGCTAGGACGGGAGGGGGGTTTCAGAGAGAGAGAGATAGAGAGAGAGAGGTTTGATTTGACAGTAGTGACATCTGTTTGCCGTTTTCTAAAATTTCTGTAGTTTAGGAAGTTGCCGCAAGGAGAAAAGTTCGTTACAGATATGAAATTTCTATCTCCGGCCACCTCGATTTTTATAAATTTTATGACGTTACACACAAATAGCACACAATAAAGTAAATAAATTTTATTCATAAAATAATAAATTTGATGTAAATAAAATGGGAAAGTTATTGGCTCTTGGACAAGGGGATTTACAATTCTTTGAGTAACTCTATAGTAATTCAGAGAATCACATGTGAAATAGTAGGTATTTAAAATCTCTTAAAATTACCGGTGAACTATTCTTTTAAGATCAACACGTCTATGGTTCTGAGAAACCAAAAATAAAATTATGAAGTTTTATGTTTTGGCCTCTCTCTCTCTATATATATATATAGAATACTGAAGAATGTTTGAGAAAAAATTGCCTTTACAAGAGAGAGAGAGAGATACAGTAGGACTATATATACAACGCAGCATTCAAAACATTTTTTTTCATTATCTAAACTTCTTTTCTATTGTCTGTGCTTTTTTATACCTAAGTTGAAAAATAAGAACCAATACAGTAATCAGAAATATTCAATTTCACGCGATTTAAAGCACAATCTTGCATAAGATGTTTTTTTACTTTATAGTTTCGTAATTTATCAATTTCATTCAAGGTTATGGGAATATTGTTTTCAGTAATGTTTTCGCATGTATATAACACAGTGTTGATCTGTATAATGCGATATAATAAATAAAAACCTAATTAGAAATAAGACTATTATTTTAAAACATTATCATATTATCTTCACACTGCTTGAATTTGAAGTCAGTTGAATTCGCAAGACTACGAAGTAAATATCAAAATATTCATTTATACATGAATTTCAGTTTATTTCGGATAATGTATGTCGTATATGTTTATTTAATACTCTGTTTGCCATAGTACATTTGACAGATTCCACACAACCATATCAATAAAATATTTTGTGTTATAAAAATTTAGAGGGGAAATTAAAAGGTATTGATAATGTTCACTTGCAGAAAGGGTAGTCGACATCGACATCGCACTTTCTTATTTCGGATCACAGAAATCCGTAATTTTGAGTAAATTATATCTTAATGAATCTATATAACATCTGAAAATTTCTAAAGATTGGGTTCAGTATAGTTTTTGAGAAATTAATTTTTTATAAAAAGCTAAATTCCTATCTTATAACATACTGGGGGACAAATATATCCCCCAGCATGTTATAAGATAGGGATTTAGTGAAATACAAAAATTTATTTCTCAAAACTACTGAACCAAATCTTTAACAATTTTCAGATGCTAATTAGATTCATAAAAAGATTATTTATTCCAAATTACTAGTTTGTATGATGAAAAATAATTTTGATGACGTATTGGTGAACATTATGAATAGGTGAAAACAAATGAGACGCTGACTTCAATAATTATCCATAAAATAATGGTATAAGGATAATATAAGAAGAGTGTAAAACGGGGAAGTAGAATTAATATTATAAAGTTTACCAGTATTTCTTCATAGGAATTTAATTGTACATAGTATTTGTTGTTTCTTTTACATTTTTTTTTTACCTGGAGGAAAATTGTTGGGTCTAGCATAGAGAAGTTTGTACAGCAAAAAAATTGCTACTGCTACCAAAGCAACTGTTATTGGATCCATCGTAAGCTGAAAATAAAAATTACAATTTTTAAAGAAAAACATTTTCTAATTTTGATATTTTAAGTATAACCCTACAAATATACTACATTTTCAATAACAAAGAAGATTCATTAATCCGCTTTTAAAACAATGGATTTAATATCATAATTTAATATCAATTCTTATAAGATTTGTTGTATTTAAAGGGACTGGACAGCGAAATAGATTTTCTTTAGTACTTTTCTTTTCTTTTGTAGATTTTCTTTAGTTCTTTAGGAATAGATTTTCTGATAGTACTAATATTTCTATAACATTTGGTATGAAAATTATCATTTTACTATTTTCCGTTCGTGAAAAATGGCGATTTGTAAAAACTAGCATCAGAAGAGTTACCTGAGAAATGAATTTTTGGATCTCAGCATGTAATAGCTTTACAACAACCAACCAGTTTTTATTAACTGAACAATTTATTTTAAGACTTAAAAAAAAAAAAAAGAATAATCAAATTCCGACTTACTGTTCACAAGTTATAAGCTTCGAAAGAATTTGGAAAAGAGGTTCACAGGTAACTCAGTGAGTTGTCTGTGAACTTCAGGTGGGTGT
>JAQIWE010002919.1:0-12469 GCA_034698565.1 Campodea plusiochaeta | reverse complement strand
GTAAACAAAACTTTCTCCTGTCAAAATAATCAATTTTCCAAAGTGGAATAGGCCCGTAAGATTGTGTATAAGGTATAGCAGTACGCTGCGATCGACCTTATTTACTCGAGGATTTTATCTCTTATACCCTATCATTTCAACATGCGAAACACGGCACCACAATATGCAGAAGTCGAACCACTACAACACGATCATTTTAATTAAAAAAAAAAATCGAAGATAAATATTTTTGAGATAAAAGACCTTTTATAGCTATTAATTTGGTAAGAGAGTCAAAGACTGACAAATCTCATATGATTAATGTAAATATCAAATGGAAATATACTACACTGAATATTAGAGGAATTTGGACTAAACAGTAGGTGGTTTAGTACCCTTGATACCCACAAACGGAGGACTGTTTTGACCAGATGGTAAGGAATGGTATTAGTTCATAGTTCATTTCATGCTATAGGAAATAGTTCATGTGGCATCAATTATTTGGGCAGGCAAATTATTGTCATTAATTGTTAAAAAAAAACTTTTATACCATTGACAATAAAGTTATTATATCATTGAAAAATAACTTTCTACTATAATTAGGTGAATTCATCGATGAAAATAAGTAATCATCTTTTTACAGACACTTTTATTTACTTCATTTTATTTCCTTTAATTTCAGTAAGATGTCAGTAGCAGGTAACCCAGCTCTATCGGAACTCATATCACCCTACAACTCAGCAAAAGCTAAATTAAAAGATAAGTGTTGGCTTCAAGCAGCTCTGTTTATGGTAGACAATGCTTTGGTAATCAAACCAACTCCAGAAACGGAAGTGACTCCAAATTGTATTGCAAAGTTCAGAGTGTTCACGAGTGACTGTATCAATATGAAATGTGCAAGGAGAAAAATGTCGCGTATGATGAGTAATATCTTATCAGAATTAGACAGAGCAGATTGTTATCCACTGATTGTCCACCCTGATTCTATAAAAGTAATGATCAAAGTCGGAGAAGGCTGCGTTCCACAAGCTGTAAGACATTTGGTTGGGTTAAGTTATCTCACTACGATCAAGATTATTGAAGCTGATCATGAAGACGACGAAAGGTATATAAGAATATTAAAAACATTTAATACATTTGTTTAAAAAAAATAAACGTGAATCACTCTGGGACGTCGTTTCCCCTTCTCCCATACCTTGTCATACCTGCTGTGTCGTTTTCCGATACCTTGTTTTCTATATAGTACTCGATATTCCTGGGGAGAGAAAAGCTGTGTAGAAAAACGAATCCCCTGACTGATTCAACGTACACCTTTAACTTTCTTGCACAAAAAGTAACATGATGACAACCTGGACGATCGTATTAAAATATAGAATCATACTATATGAATGCCTTTAATCCAGCGAAAAAATTTACATGTGTGACATGTTTCGGTAACATTCTACCATCTTCTGACACAAATTAAATCTACAAAAAATGAAAATATTGAAATAAATTTAAATTAAAATAATATTACAACTTACATGTCTTACAACATCACAATGTTATATTTTGTATTAAAAATCTGTAGTTTAATACGATCGTCCTGGTTATCATCATGTTACTTTTTGTGTCATAAGTTAGGCTAAATCATTATTTAACTATTCCACATCTCAATTACAACAAAATCAAAACATTATAAACATCACATATTATGCTCTTATTATTCCCACAATTTAATTTACAAATAACATTTTCTCTTACCGATGACATGCCCAGCGAACTCCCCAACTCCAGCGCTACAGCCTCACTAAAATCTTTACTCCAATAATGTGTATGAAGTATTTCTAACAACTGAAATGCTGATGCCATTCCACCTAAACCAAAGTTAGCGTATGTTTGTTCCATACCACAAATCATTGCTAGTAGGATCTTTGACATACCCTTCCATGTACCACGACTTACACACTAGTGGAGAAAAGGGAAAATTAGAATAAATGTAGTTTCTAATAATTCCTTACAATTTAAAGTGCTACCATGTACATTTAGTTTTGAAATTGTAATATTCAGCATTCAGTATTTTATAATGAAATTTTTAAAAGCAGTTTTTTTAAATGAAGAGTACTGGTATTCAAAAAATATAATTATTACAGTATATTTAATATTGAAGTATACTGAGTTATTTACTATACATTATTGCCAAACCAATAATTTTTATATTGTTGTTATATTGCGAAATCAATAATTGGCAAAGTTATTCGTTAATAATTTCTTCCTGGTATGATGTTAGTTACAGTATATGGGAAAGTTATATGTAAAATAAACAGTATTAGAAAATAGAGCTGTCCATTTTCGTTAATTTTTTTATACGAATATCCGATCATTTTATACGTTTGTTATCCGTTTGACC
Source organism: Campodea plusiochaeta (assembly GCA_034698565.1). NCBI lineage: Eukaryota > Metazoa > Arthropoda > Diplura > Rhabdura > Campodeidae > Campodea > Campodea plusiochaeta. Next base: position 10,101 of record JAQIWE010002919.1, on the reverse strand, counting down.
GTATAAAGCGAAAAAAATGGGAAAAGAAGCAAAAAAACCTGCATGAAAACATCTTAGCAGACAAAGATTGCGCGGAAGGGGTGACAGTTGCAAGAAAATTCAAATTTCTTCGAAAACTTTGGATAACCGTATATCAGTATTTTAATACGGCTATAAGAACAATACGTTCGTTACCAGTATATACGGTCATCCGCAGACAGTCCTATAAGAAAACATATATTGTCTACATTCACTAAAATCATTTTCCAAGAATCAATATATAAGAATATTTTTTTATTCTTGAATGATATTATCGTTTAAACTATTTTGCCATTCTATTTGGAAACTGTCAAACTGTACATAATGCATAAATTATTGTACTAATTTAAAAGAAAACATATTTGTTTCATAATTATGAGCTAAAATTATTATTTAGTGGTTAAATAGCAGCTCTTATATGGTAACTCTTATTTCAATTTATTAAAAAAAAAACATTTCCTTATAGGCTATAAGGAGTACCGTACCAACTTACCACATCATCAATATGGTCATCCGGTCCTATCTTCCTCTCTAATGTTTTATTAAGTTTACTGACAACAATAGTTCTATAATTCTCATCCTCCATTAATTTCTTAACACGACTTATCTTCAACCATCCGACTCCCTCACCATCTAAAATCTGATTTATTACCTAGGGGATGGGAAAAATAGAAAATGCTGTAGATTTTATTACAATAACAGAAATACAAGATAATAATATAACACTTTAAAAGGGACTGTAGAGCGAAAATAGATTTTTTTTTTTTAATTTTATTGTACTGATAGTACAAATATTTCTACAACATTTGGTATAAAAATTATCATCCTACTATTTTCCGTTCATGAGAAATGACAATTTGTAAAAATCAGCTTCAGAAGACGAGTTACCTGTGAAGTGAATTTTTGGATCTCAGCATCTAGGCTAATAGCTTTACAACAACCAAACTGTTTTTATTAACTGAAGCAATTTATTTCAAGACTTTTAAAAAAAGAATGATCAAATTCAAATATACTGTTCACAAGTTATAAGCTTCGAAAGATTTTGGAAAAGAGGTTCACAGGTAACTCAGTGAGTTGTCTGTGAACTTCAGGCGGGCGTATCTCCAAAATGGCTGGACCAATTTTGTTCATTCTTATTTCAAAAATCATAAAAAAATTCAATGGCAAATACTAAAAATTATCAGAACTCAAAAAGTAGAAAATTGGCTGTCTAGTCCCTTTAAAATAAAATATCTTCTTTAAAAGGATAATAAGAAAAAAATATAAAATTATGTGCTTCAAATTCTTTCAATTTCAAGAAAATTCTGCTTTTAAATTTTCTAGAACTTATAGACTGCCGATCAAATTATTACGGTAATAACTTTATCATTTAAGTTCTGGAGTACACCACTAGATGTTTTGGTTTGATCTAGATGTTTTGGTTTGTTCACAAAAAAACCTTCATCATTTTTTTTCTTACTAAACGTGTTTCATAATTTTCAAAGGCGTGGTCTTTACAACTAGGGGATGGTCAAAGAGCTCGCTTGAGAGGTGTCATAATATTCTATTTCAATTTTTGCCAAATTTTTATTTATTTTGTCTGTTATTATTATACCGACCGCTAGAGGTGAAACCAGCTTAGTAATTATAAATGATGTGGGTATTAAATACTACAAAAGATAATGTTTATTAATGCGTATAGAAACAAAGAAGTTATACAATTATATTAACAGCTACTCCTTTATGTAAATTGAGTTATTTAAAAAAAAAACATAATTGAAAAAAATAAATCACCACAAGATTTATGCAGACAATTTTTTTTCCTCTTTTTTTCAAATAAACTTTATGAATCAATTTTCTCAAAATTCATAAAAATATTTCTCTTAATAAAAATAAATCTGTTTGAACTTTATTGTATGCACTTTTATTCAATTTCCATCAAGTATTAATCTAACTTCCTATAGGTGAAATTAGGATTTGGAAGATAAGAATGTTCATGTATTTATAGTCATGAGACTGTTTAACTTACATCATTAAGGAAAGCTTGATTTTCTGAGTTGGTACTTGTCCTCTGCTCCATGTTTTGTACTCTTTGTAATTCTTCCTGTTTAGCTTTTGATTGAGGTTGTGAATGCTTGATCAACGAAGATTTCTCTACTAGACCTTTGCGACCTAAGAAAAATTGAGAAAATTAATGCTACAAATTTAATACAAAAACAGTAATTATGTAATTAGATATTCATGAACTGGAATAATAATGAACATTGCATTGGCGCCGACTTATGAAAACCTCAGGGGGTGCTTAAAAAATAGGGAACTTCAGATATCATTCTAGAAGCTCCACCACGGTTAGCGCGAGCGTATGGTAACAATCTTGCATTTTAGACAATATATTATTTTTTAGTGAGATTTTGTAAATTATCGGTATACGTTTTCTAAATTCATAAAACTCAGACAGGAATGATCACAAATTTCACATTTTTTAACTAAGAAGAAAATTTTTGAGGAGAAATTACAGGATTTTACGAAATTTACGACATTTTAACAAAAATTGTCTGTTTTTATAAAGCTCTTCATTTTTCAATCTCATTTTTACTGATACTAGAATTGAAAACTGATTTGTGCAAGGATCAGGGGGTGCTTTGCACCCCCTGGATCTGCTCAGCGGGTGCTTAAGCACCTGAGCACCCCCGTAGTTGGCGCCTATGGAACATTGTGAACTCTATATTTATTACAGAAAGTCTAAATAGTAATAAAGTTTATATTCTTCTATTTTAATTAACATTTAAAAAAATAAACAAGTGTTAAAAAAAATGAACATCTGAAACCGTAAAAAAGTAATATTCCCTAGATAATGTACAAGTACCTATAATACTACCACATATTTATAATAACATGATCAGCAAGTTTATAATTATTATTAATTACATTAGAATATGAAAAATATATTTTCCTATTCAGTACTCAATAGTGTTTCATCTAGAATTCTTTGGGGGCCGCATTCAGGTAAAAGTGGGCACATTTTTACGTAATAACAAATTGTACGTAAAATGAACGTATAAATGTTTCACTGACATTTTTTAACAGTTCTTCCTCAATTTTAGACCGATTTAAATTATTTATACGCCATTAGAAAGATCTTGTTGAGATCTTTAAACGATGTATATAATGACTATATGTCATTGGTATTTTTGTGAATAAATGGTTTTGAAATCTAGGTGTGATTATTATAGCACAAGGGCGCCCTAAAAGTAGGACTGGGAGCCGAAGAGGTAGGGCAGTGTGCTGAGCCCTTCTAAAACGCTCTAGATGAGACACTAGTACTCAATGATTTCTATATAGATCCATATTTTGTTTGTTCTTCAACTAATTTTTCTATCTCATATTCTGTATTATAAAAAGCTTGTAGGAAAAAAACGTATAATTTCATATTTCATTAATTTGCAATTTTCTAAGCCCAATTCGTTTCACAAAGCTTTAGAATAAAACATGTTTAAATTAGAAAGTTGGAGACATTAGAGTCACGGACTAGCAACATTAGAGAGCACAGACTATTAATTAAGAGTAAGAAGAACATTTTGATTTACAAGTTTAAGTCTGCATGTTAAAATTCATTCAAGCTCTATTTGCAATTAGCTACCAGTTTTAGTGAAAAAATTAAAGAATCTGATTATAAAATTAAATTGAATATAATATATTATTTTGATCTCATAACAAACGGACTTAATTTAAAAAAAATCAAAAGCACCCAACAACATTTCATAATAACATGCAAAATATAAATATTTTCCTTACCACTAGGAAAAGGTCCGAATGGTTGTGACTTCTCTTTGGATTTAATACTCATACCAGATACTGAACTTGCATTGGATGGACGGGGTGATGAAGTATTGCCTTTCGAACCTGATAAACAAAATATAATATTATTAGAAATTAAAACTTATACAAATGATTATGATATTTAATATCTTTGGCTTCTTATAAAAACAGAAGGCCAACACAACCTAATTAGAAGAGTTGTAGGTGTAAAAAAAATTAATTTTTACATGATTCCATCATAATTTTAAAGTAAAAATCTCTTTTACAAGTTAACAAATCTCTCCAGCACTGCTGTTCAAGAAAAGGAAAAATAATTATAGATTTACAGACTATGAACATTTAATAAGTGTTATTAATTATTATAATTTAGAATTTTTTCAAGTGAGTTTTTATAATGTTTGAATCTTTTCATTGTTCAATATATTTATTTTCTCATTAGACTTGTATTGTTTTCGATCTAGCAAAATAATAAATTACACGTTTTCCGAAAAAGGACTGCAAAATACTGATTGATGGAATTAAAAAAAAATGAGAATCATATTTACTTTTATTAACTGTAGGAACACAGTACTAAATGTGAGATCATATAAGTGAGTACCGTAATAAAAAAAAAATCATACATTATTTCCCACCTACCGAATATATCACTGAACAACCCACTCGTCTGTGCTCTTAACCCATTTAATTCACTACTCATACTAGATAAGAAATCCCTGCCTATACTTGGAGCTACTTCTGGTGTTGCTAACGTCGTACTTGATGATCGTTCCCTTCCACTACCAGGAGGAGATTGGGCGCCACCGTCCTGCGATTCACCTAGGTTCTGGGAGGGAGAAATAATTGTTAAAAAATGAATGATATGATATTTATTATTCTGAAGGGTTTTGAGTGCTAGAATTTTTTTTCAGTGAAACTACATGACTACTATACCTAGAAATATATTACGTTAGCGTCAGTGTTATCGCAATATATACTTTTTACGGGTCGGTGTTATCGCAATATATACTTCGTTCGGGTCTGTGTTATCGCAATATATACTTCGTTCGGGTCTGTGTTATCGCGAAAATACTCTGTTCGCATCAATATTATTGCTCTATATATGGTATTACGTTCGTGTCAGTGTTATCGCAGTATATACTTCGTTCGGGTCAAAATTATCGCTAAAATACTCCATTCGCATCAATATTACCAAGCAATATATTACATTTGCATCAGTGTCATCGAAATATATACTTCGTTATTGATAAGATTATGTTTTTCCGTTTTTACACCGGAAAAACTTTAGTGTGACTTTTCTGCGGGGAATGTTTTTGGCCACTTATTTAATTGAAAAAGTGGGGTGCGACTATTACGCAATGGCGACGATTATGCAAAGAATTACGGTAATAGTTTTTTAATTACGGAACAGCCTACTGTTACATTTTTAGCCCTATAATAAATTTACCAAAAATGACAGATTATTCATGAATGAACCATATCATTAGGAACAAACATTTTCAAAACAAACAAAATCAAAGTAAACCATAAAGGGTTGAATTTCCCGTTTTCTGTGATTTTCTTGTACCTTATATTATTAAAGAATTTTTGCAAAAAAAGTTTGACATTTTTTGACGCAACAGATCAAGAGATATTTATGTTTATATAGTCGATATATTTTCTACAAGGCAGCACAAATTGACCTACTTAATTTTCTGCAAATTATCCGCTGAAAAATACATATCAAAACACACATCTATTAAGTTGTAGCAAAACTGTCTTAAAAATAATGCAAATTAATCATTTTATTCTGCATTTTCTAAGGTGAATATATCCACAACCGGTGATATTTGAGAGGTAAGAAATATAATATGATTTATTTATATCAAGAAGACTAATATTATATGTTATAACATCAGAAAAGTCAATTTAGTTGAAAGTAACCCTTTAAGAATTAACGTTAAAACTTCCTGTTACCTTAAATAACCCTTTTTTGGCAGCAGCTTCCTTGGCAGATTTGGTAAGATCACCAAAAGTATTCTTACTGACGTGTTGTAAATCTTCAAACGTACTTTTACTAACAGCTGTTGCAGTTTTACTTGCTTCCAATGCACTTTTCGATGCTTCTTGTACAGATTTCTGTGCCTCTCCTGCCGCTTTCTTCGCATGGATTGTTAACTGTGAAAAAATAAAGGTTTTTGTTGTTAAAAATGGTAATGTGAGTTAAAGATATACAGGGTGTCCACGAAAGATTGCACCACCAAAATAACTTTTGAACTATTAATTTTAGAATATAAGTTTAAATTGCAAATTTACGGTAAAAATTCTGAATTTTCAGATGGCGTAGTCAGTTTTGTTCCAGGAATAACAAGTAACGCTACAGCGATGCCAAATTTCTTAAAATAATAGGGAACAGTCATCTTGACCATGGACAAAGTTGCAGAGCTGGAAATTTCTGGTTCAAAACATGTCATAAGTTTTGCTGAATTTTCATATGTCTCATTTTCCAGACCCTCAAAATACAGTAAAAAGGGAAATAGAACTACATAAAAGGGAAATATAACAGCATGTTTGAAGGAGATATTTCCCTTTTCTGGTGAAATTTTGCTGAATTCAGTGGGTCTGGAAAATAAGTTTAGAAGACAGTTAAGGAAAAATTATGACAAGTTTTAAACCTGAAATTTCCAGCTCTGCAACTTTGTCCAGACAAGTTGCAGCTTTGTCCATTTGTCCAGAAAGGCTGTTCCCTATTATATTAAGAAATTTGGTATCACTGTAGGATTACTTGTTGATCCTACAACAAAACTGACTATGCCATCTGAAAATTCAGAAATTTTACTACAAGTTTGCCATTTAAAATTAATATTCTAAAATTAATAGTTCAAAAGTTATTTGGGTGGTGTAATCTTTCGTGGACACACTGTAAAGGAAATTAGAGTCTATAATCGTTTCGTTAATTTCACTTTATTTTCATGGGTAAATCTAATCTGATGTGATAAATTGCCTTTTAGAGTAACGGTATAAATCCAAATTTTACAAAGATCTTTTGAAATGGCCTTTTTCGTGTCTTCAAAAATTGTGTGACTACAAACAAGTAATGTTACAAAAATAGTCATTGCTTAAGATACTTCTTGGGTCTGGCCACTTATATGAAACAGACTAATTAGCTTCAGGACGTTTCACCTGTATTAATAAAAAAACTTTATCAACTGTACAATAAAAGTTTGAAAAGATTCACAAAATACAAGATGTTTACAAAGGGAAATATTTACACAGTTACTTTTAAACATTGAGCCTCATTCTTAAAAAGTTAAATCAAAATACATTCAAACCGAATCCGTTATCATCGTTTAAAGCAGCATGACGATTTTTGGCAATGTTTTTTTCGTATTTTTTGGCTAATTTGTTTGTTTCGTATAAGTGACCAGATCCAAGAAATATCTTAAACATGAATACGTCACTTAATCTCCGCACGAGCATAATACCTACTTTATTTTTAGCATAGATACAGGATGTTCAGATCTAGAACATCAAGCTTTTAAAATGAAGGTACCTAAGTTCATAAATGTGCTGGTGCCTGAAGGAATCCATCTACATTCTGGACAATAATATATGAACTAAAACGCAAATTTTGAAAATATTTTATTGTAATTAATTTTATATTATTATTCTGCATCTGCGAATTTGCTATGAAGGGTAAAGAGGGTATGTAAATAAAAATGTTTTATCATTGCGTAATATTTTTATGCATCAGAGATACAATTTTTTCTACTTTACTCTCATCCATTTTTCTCATCCTTGGTCCTCTCGTAAGCGATTGAATCCTCTCGTATGTATAGGGGGGATGGTATATCTCGCTACAAGCTTATGTTGTATGCTCATCGCTGTCTAATGCAGCGCTCACCATACTGCTGCTTTCCCTATTGATTTATAGCCTAAAGAGCTTTCAACACTGTATAGAAGTGGAGACAGGAAATGTGGCACCAATGTTGACTTTTTGGACGGAAGTGACTGAGGTTGCGATATTATGTTAGGAGTATGGTTTACGGGTTTATGGTTATAAGTTAAGGGGATGTTTTTGATTTGAATATTTTCTCTTTTTAGTGCTGGAGGGAATCTAATTGTGATTATTATTTACATAATCTGTTTGTAAAAGTAAATTGATAATATCAGTTAAAGTATTTTGAAATTTGTGTCTACCCAATGAACTTAAACACGTAAGCAAAATGATCAAGACAAGTAAAAATATGAATAGTTCCTGTTGATCCTGGGGTAATTTCCTGCATTGTAGAGTAAGTTCCTTTGCTGACTGCAGTTTCTATATCACGAGAGGATGCCATCTTCAGAGCAAATGAGTGAATGATGGCATTCTCTCGTGATGTCGAAACTGCAGTCAGCAAACGAACTTACTCTACAATGCAGGAAAGTACCCCAGGATCAGCAGGAACTATTCATCAGGAACCCTGCAGTCTTTTGGAAAATATTAAATAAAGGTATCTTTATAATGATATCAGATAAAATAGTGAGTGGATCCAAATTCGTCGTACAAATAACCATCAATAGATTCGGCTATAATAAAATATTTATAACCAGAGTTATTTCAGATAAATATTGTAACTGACATATCGTGAAACGAAAAAGACGTATTATTAAAATTGTAAGCGCAAAATATATATTACTGTCAATATATTTTCATCTGCATTCTGCGATGCAAAGCTGCTGGTTCCTGTTCATTTCTGGGACATTGTTGACTTTAAAAGTAAAATAATACTGCAAACGGTCAAAAAATCCTGATTGTTCTGCTTTAACAAAACTCAGAAAATCTTATTATATATACAGCAAATAAAGTATACAAAATGTACATAATACTTCCTTTAAGCCTATTGTTATATGAAACCGTTATATAATTTCAATTGTTCTATATTTTCCTTATTGCAGAGAATTAAAGGGGAAATAACAATGGCAGAGTGGCTTAATCTTGGATTTATATTTACCCTGCAAGACCCTCAGGTACACTCCAAACTTTTGTCAGTACACTTAAGTACAAAAAGAGACTTGTGACTTTCAAATGTTAACTTCTTTCACACAAAGGTGTGCTTTTCTACCTACAGCGTTTATGAGTTGCTGGAAGTTAGAAGACGAAGGAAACTTCTAGTCTTTTTGTACTTATTTTAGTTTAAACTAATATTTGGACACACTTTAAATATGCGAGAAATAGTGACCATTTTTCTTGGTGCTAAATTCATTCATACACTTACACCATACATTTATACCGTACACTTATACCATACAGTTATACCATACACTTATACCATATACACTTATACCAATGTTCTTCACTGTATTTCATTTTAAAGTAATCAACGTTAACGTGTTCAGTGAAAGCGTTATTTCGAATGACTATCGATCCACACAATCTCTTTTGAAATCATTATTTCTTTGAAAAATCGTCTGGCATTTCAATATTTAATTGACTGGTACAAATGAGATGTAAAATTATAGTATCATCATGATCAAGTTATTATATCGTATTTTGTACTCTTAATTCAAGAATAATGAGCAATGCATCATTCTTTATTTCCAAGGGGATAAACCCTGTTACAGAAAATGCACAATAATAATACAATAGAAATAGTACACATATTTTTAAGTAATGACTAATATATAATAATAATAATAAAAAGCATATATATCAGTAGGCATAATTTTGATAAAATTTAAAGTTGTAAACATGAAAAAATACATAAAACTCAAAACATTCAATGGAAGTAATATGGAGCATTTGTACTTGATAATATGTGACAAATATATACAAACAGTGATGCTCTTAAATTATTCAGAAGGCATGATCTTTCAGAGCTTATTTGCTGTAACGCTTTTTGAATAGTGAAAAGGAGTTAAAATTAATATCTACAAGGGGATCGTAATAAATTATGGATGCAACATTCTTGAACCTGTTTGTAAATTATCAGAAACATGGCAACAATCAAAGACACGAATGAACATTTTGTACATCGATCATTCTATTTATTGATTCAGGGCACTTCTGTCATGGTTTCAACAATGAAAATATAATTCGTGGACATATTAATGTTGTATAATATTGTCAGTTTACCTTGATGACTTATTTTATAGTCGAAACACCAGTATGTTTTAACACTGGACAATAAAGAAACAGCTTCTCTAACGAGCAATCTTCCAATTTATTTCTCTCATATTTTCCAATTTTAGACTCCCACAACATCATACTTCGAAAACTTTAACCTAACGTGACCGCACCAACCCATCATCACCCTATTATACCTTACC
>JAQIWE010002918.1:0-12471 GCA_034698565.1 Campodea plusiochaeta | reverse complement strand
TAAATAACCATTCTGCAAGGGGTGCTCACGAGAACCCCAGAAAGGAGTGAAAAAGAACCTAACTTTTGAAGGTTCTCCCAAAGAACCCACAATAAAGGTTCTTTTTTGAACCGATAAGGGCGGAGCTAAATTCGGACAAGTCAAAGAACCCCTAAAGATTCTTTCACGAACTTTCTTTTCTAACAGTGTTCCATACCCAAATATGAATGGAAAATCGTAAGAAAATGGCAAAACTTTTAGTTATTATTGTATATATAATACAGGCAGAGCTGTGCCTGTCATTTTGGCATTTTAATGCCACTTAGGCACATACTGTAATCTTAAAAACATGCAGCATTTATTTTGAAACCTTGAATTGTCTACAAAACATCTAGCACTAAAACCTATTTCACGTATCCTTCTCTCTTATCTTTTCAGATACGTATCCTGGAACTCGTATCTTCTTCGTTACCATCCAAAGTCTGACCATATGGAACCTATTCCATTGCTACGAGGTCCTTACAGCCATTATTACGTACAGGAAGAAGTCGACAATGGGATTATTATGGAATCAGATGTTCCCATTAAAGAGGTAATAATTTAATAATAATTCACTTAAGTATTTTAATTCACTTAAGGTGTTTAGGAAGCTGGAAATTTAAGAAATTTGAAATATTAATGAAAACTGTATAATAACAGGTAACCCTTATGACTGAATATTATATTGACCATGCAATTAATCCATTTTCTCTCACCTTTTTTCAAGGTCAACAGTGACCCACGTGAAGGTCAATTGCTGTTGGAAGATTATTCCATAGTTATTCCATAACTTCGTTATTCCGGAAGTTTTTTGACTGATTTTTCTTTTAATGTATAGGGAATTGAAAGTTCTGTGCCGTCTCTACCTCCAAGTTCAAGATAAATTTAAACTTTGGCGTAAAAAATTTAAATGAATTGACTGGAAAAAGCGCTCTGGGAAAATAATTGGGTTACGATAATCGAGATTTCCGTTTAGAGACGGCATAGAATTCTTCCATGCGCTTCAATTAGTGAAAGAATTAAGTAAATATCTGCAATAGCCTTAGAGAAATGAATTAATTACGTATAATGGAAATCCCAATACCTGTCTCCAGGTACCGAACGGCCTTAATCAGTGGTGATGGCCAACCGGTGCACAGAAAAATTTTAAATGAGTAATCCCTCGCTAAAAGCTCAATAAAGTAATGATAATCTGCATTTTCGAGTGTAGAATAAGGCGCATTTTTTTCTGTAACAGTATACATACTAGGTAAATAGAATAATAACGTGAGAAAAAGTCTAAGCTTTTAAATATACCTCAGTTAATTGAGTGAATTACATTGTTGAAACTAAAGAATGTAGTGTAATAAATAATTTAAATATAATATAACAATGTACTATTAGTTCATATTTGAATTTCTCAATGTTTTGTAGAAGAAAAACATTCTAAATTTTATGTTGCTATGAAAACATACCACCAATATAAAATAGTTGCAATCCTTTGAAAACCTGCCGGCTAAAATATAATAAAAATAGTTTTTGTTTAACATCTTAAGATCTAATGATTCTGAAATACAATATATTAGTAATTGCACCCCATTAAACCTGCTCCATACAGTAACCCGATCAAGTACACTTAAGCCCTAAATACAGAAAAAATAGAAGTCAGTGTAAAAGTGAAAATTTAATTAACAAATAAAAAGCTCAGTAAAACGATAATCTGTATTTTAGTGTTGATAAATATTATTTTTTTTTAGAAATAAATATGATGTACACTTACTCTAACTTTCTCCTGTTGATTATTATTATTAAAGATTCTAGGTGGAATCCTTTAAAATATATTTAAGTGTTAAGAAGCATTATCCTACTCTAGCTGAAAGGAAGGTGTTTTCCTAAATTTGTGAAGTATTATAATATAATAAGATAAGTTTATATTTGAATTTTCTGCTGTGTTGTAGGATAAAAATACATTTTTAAACCTAATTTTTGAAAACGGGTACAAAAGTAATACAAGACGTTTTTAATCTTTCAATAACCTACCGGCAAAATATATTTATATATAAAATCAATATTTTTTCAACACTTCTAAAGACCAATAGAAATCAATGTTCCTGTCATTCATCCGAAATAAAATTAGTTATACTCCATTAAACCCGCCGTACCCAATCAAGTACCCTTAAGCTTTAAATCCACCTAAATTCCTCCCCTAATTGTCCGCATCTCTTTGGATGGCGCTGCTTAACCCATGCAATCCCCTTCTATAAAGCACTGCATGGTGTCTTTCATTCTTTTTTTGTCCGGCAGAGGGCTAAGTGATGAATGACAGGTGTTTGGCACTGGGCATACTGTTCAGGGGTAAAAAAGAGACAACGGGGGGGAAAGGCGCGAAAGTTAAGAATGATGTAATTTGCAGAACTTTAAGAATTTTTGGAGATGTTTTTAAATATAATATAATGTACTGACGTTCAAGTGTGTTGATACCTTTCTAAGATTCTAGTGTTTGTATGGCTTAGTACCTTTAATATTCCAGTTTTGTTTCCTTTTTATCAAATTAATTATATTTACTAATAATTGCGAATATTAGTACACTTCAGTCAGTTTTTTCATATTTTTTTAAAGTCAGGAGTAATATTTCTTATTATTTTAATAATTAAAAAATATTAATTAAATTATTAAAATAATTTTATAAATAGATTTTAATTTATAACTGAGTATCATATTAATCTGAAGTTGGGTAACATAAAAAACACATCAATACAATAATTTAATATTGTTTTAAATGCGGTAGTATTTTATAAAGGGATTGAATGTAAAGTATCAGAAAACATTTCAAATAACTAAGTAACTTTTTCAAGAAAGTTTAAAGTGTTATTTGTAGCTAAATTGACTTTTCTGATATTATAACATAATATAAGTCTTCTTGGTATAAAGAACTCAGATTATTTTTCTTAACTCACAAAAATCATCTTTTGTGGAGATATTCACTTTAGAAAATGCAAGAAAATAAGGTGTAAGGTAGCGGAGCAACGAGCAAGCGTGGCTTAAAACAAGATTTTTGTTCTGATATCAGCCAGTAATTTGCATATTTTCGCAAGGCAGCGAAATTAAAAGTTTATCAACTAGGCCTATATAAACAGAAATCCGTTGGGTCAAAAAATGTGAAACTTTTTGCAAAATTCGTTAACAATATAAGGTTCAAGAAAATCACAGAAAACCGGAATTCATTATCTGCAGGTAACCCTTTAAAATAATATTACAAATGTGCTTTAAGCAATTCGTTTCATTGATTTGTTTTCCATTCTAATTTTCGCCACTCCCTTTTTTTTTTCTTTTTTTGAGGATGTTGAGAGCCGTAATCCCTATTATGATATTAATTTAAAACCAAAACATTAGTCTACCTTGACTATAGCCATATAGCTCGTATATAGCCACTAAAGCTGATTCCTTAGCTGTATACTGTAGTAGTAAATAACAAAACTTTGACTATTTTTGGTGAGTCGGTTTCGATTTACGAGTTGAATAAAAAGCTCTTTGATGTCTGTCCCCAGGCTGAACAGAAAACTCAAAATTCTTCTCGAACTTTAGATGGAAAATCCAACGACTTTCGAATGTAAAATCATGTACTAAGGTATTGGAAGTATATTTTGAAATGAAATATATAAATAAATAAAATATTTTGTCAACAGGTAAATAAATTATTACGTTATTATGATATTTGAAATATAATTGGAATATTTATGAAATTTTCTGATTTAAAATTTATTTTGTCATATTGAATTCCCCAAAATTCGAAATTTAAATATTTGGTAAAATGTACAATTAAATATGTCTGATTTTTAATGTCATTGCGTAAAATAATCTTATATAGGTATTTCTTTTCTTGCGGGAAGCCATTTTTTCCAACATAGCTTATCGGCCTCTAGGGGAAGTGAGTACAATAAAGAACAAAGAAGGTAAAACGGGATAGGTGTGTTGGAAAAGATGGTTTCCCGCTGGAAAAAAGTAGAGGTTTAACGTTTAAGACAGTGAAAAGAATTCATAAGCATTTTTAATGTTTCCGTAATAGGTTGCGTTGTAATATCGATCAGTAACATAAATAGATAATCAGTGATTTGACGAAAATAAATTTAGACATTCTACTGTTTTATAAAATTTATGACTCAACACTTTTAAAAATTTAAGAAATTGGATATTTCTACTAAATCACTGAAGATTATTTTACTGAAAATTCGAGAAAACACATTTAGGTAAAATGTGACCTTATAAGGTTAAATGTTGCTTATAAGTTCATGTTTCTGAACAATCTTTGTCTAATACATGCTGGATGCTTCAGTAAAATGAACCATTTTAAGAGTCCCCCGCCCAGAATCATCGTTGAGTTTCAGCATGGGGAATCCCATGTTAAATCCAAAACAATTTTAATGTTACTTTTTTAAAGCAATTATGTAGAGTTTGGTATCATTGGATTCAGGATGAAATTTTTTATTCTTATATAATTATTTCCAAATTTTTAATCTTAGTATTTAAATAAATATTTGATAACTGATGGTTTACGGCAAAAATTGTGATGATTTTAATTATTTTTTAACCATTTATGGTACATTAATGACATAATGAAAAGATAGAAAAATGTTGTTTTACATGTATAATCCACCCTGATATTTGTTTTTAAGCTCCTATCAATTGATAAATTATAATTATCATTAAACAAACTGAACTTTTCGTCTCTACAGGCGGCAATTTTGTTTATTAAACGGGGGATTTTTCACAAATATATTTGAATATTATCATAACGAATGCACTGCAAAATAAAAATAGCGATTTGAGACCTTACCTGGTGACGGTGAGTAATACAATTTCAAATTTCGACCACTCTGAATTTTAATTTTAGGTGGCGGGCTCTTAACAATACATAATTAATATACATTAGTGTAAATTACTTCTAAGTTGATTTTTTTTTTAATGTGATATGCAAAATTCTGATATACTTACTGGTTGATGATTACTTTCTTCTTCTTGAAGCGCTTCCCTCGTTTCATTATATAAATCTATAAGGTGTGGTAATTCTGTTATTGGCAACTCTGTATTTGTTAACATATTATCTGTTACTTCTTCTGTTGTATAATCTAATTGGCATATTACCTGTGGAGGAAAAAGAGACAAATTATATTCCACCTTCATTGATTACAGTCTTATTTTTAATATTGTTTAATTGCAGAAATGTCAATGTCAACAACAACATTTTTTAAAGAAGGTGCGGTAATGTATAAGATATAGTTCAGTGATGGATACATGTATCCACATGTAAGAGTTACATAAAATTTCTGTTGAGAATTCTCTGTGATATATACTGTAGATGTTTTACTGTTCAAGTATTATCTCAGCATGATATAATTATATTCGGGTAAAAGATTAGATGTTACGAGTAAATATTGAATAGAATTTTATGGGCATTAAAAAGCTAAAAGTGTCCATGTGCAATGTGACACTCATTGACTTATATGACGTATGCAGCAGAGGCACGATTTTACGCATTCACTAACCTAGACACGAATTAGAGGCCACGATTGAGCTCCGGCCAATCTTTTACCAGGATTTTATTTCTGGTATTCATTTTTAAGAGGCTGTCAGAACCTCAGGAGTCATCCTGAAGAAATATGAGATATGAAAAAATATTTAATCTTACACCGAATTTGAATTCGGGACCTTCAGCATCATCACAATCAAGTGCCGTACCAGCTGACCACGGTGACATTAATATATTGTCAGCAATAAAAGTATAAGAACATCTTTCTCCGACTGCCCTACGTTATTCTTATCAAACAAAGTCAACCGAGTATATTTACCAATAACAGTAACTTTTTCTGTTTATGGAATGATCATTGTTCATAACATGCTGGTGAGAACAAACAATATTTTTCATGTATTCCAGGGTACGCTAGATGTCAGGCGTAGGTTCGCTCTACCTGACGTCTAGCGTACCCTGATGTATTCTATGATTTCTCCACCTTCCATTAAAAATCATATCAGAAAATTAGTGAGACTTTCAAACATAATAAAGCATATACATGATATATACAGTTTGAAAAGTATACTTACGAAAGGTTGTAAAAGTAGGAAGACTACAGGAGAAGCAAACCATGGCAAGTTTTGAGGCATTGTGAACATCACTCTGAAATAGAATAATATACTTTACAATATAATATACCGCATAAAGAAAGATATAATATAGCTTAATCTATAGCAGTAAGATCTGAAGGTAAGCGAAATATTGAATGTGTTTTATTTGATAAAAATATCACCAAAAGATCAAATGTCTCGTGGAAGTGGCTTACCTTTTAATGATTTGAATATATCATTTCATTCTGATATTTTTTTACTGTGGATAACAACTTAACAAAAGTCACAAATGCATAGCTAATTGTATTTGTAGTTTCGGTAGGAAACAGAAATTTTCAATCATTTAAAACATGATCTACAATAAAGTCTGCTTGGGAATTGGTGGGCTTCATAATTATTATAAAATGATATTTGAATTCAGTAATGGTTTTGGAAACTGGACGCTGTATTAACAAAAGTCTGTATATAATGTAATGTGTTACTCTTTAAGTATGAAAATCAATAATTTTGAAGTAGTACCAGTGTAAGAAATTACAATGTTACCACTAACGATAAAACAACAACATCAAGTTATATGTTTATCACATTATACTAAATTACATTTTAGTTATGTTAAACATAGTTCTATCTTCTATGTTAAAGATTCGAAATACGATATCATAAAATGGATTTATTTCAAAATTGAAATCCCAAATAATAAATTATAAATTATAATTAAAATTATAAAATTTTATTATTACAGTTAGAAAAATAAATTTCTGAAATAAACAAAATCCGAATTTCGCGAATATTGCTGAAAAGATACCTGTTTGATAATATTTTATATAAACAGAATATATGTATAATAATGTCCTAGATTCTGTTTGCTGTGTATGAAGAGTGGTAATATGAGTTGATATGACATTATTTGATGCTTGTCACGTCATAAAATCTTTCCGGTAATTCACAAACCGTTGGAAAGATCTTAACAGTTGAACCACTCGTGCCGATTCTTAGGAAGTCCTCCAAGTAAACAATTATGTATAAGATAATAACTAAAAAAATATATTTCGCACAATCAACTTTTCCGTTTTATGAATAGGAACTAACAATCTCTATTTGAAAATTTGTTTAAACGTTTCGGAAAATTTGGGAAAATGAGCAAAAAATTACTCAGAGAGTCATATTGCCAAAATAGTATAATACCGACTACTGCATGAGGCTTTTCTCAGTATACTGCTACCGTCTGCCAGCAAACTAATGATTAACCTTTGTGATTTGATTATTTGGATAAGAGTATGTGACCCCACAATTTCTACGCCACTGATATATGAATCTAGGAGCTATCTGCGGTTTTCCTCTGCCAATAATATTTCCATGAATATTTAAGGTAATTGTTATTTTATGGTATGTCCCTTAATTGCAAATGAGTTCAATTATATAATAGCATCTCTCAAACAACATTGTTTTTATCTTGTTAATGAAAGGTACACCGGTCGACATTAATCACAGCAATAGGAGAAAGAAAGAAAGACATATAAAGATCCCAGTACCAACTACCTATAACTACACTTTCCCCAAGCAAAAATCATTAGATAAGTTTCGGGTTCCGAAGGTATTTTAACCATACCCTTAACCCGGATGTCCTAAGCTTACAATAATAAACCATTAATTAATCTTTAGCATTTTAAGGGAAGGCTAGTTCCTGAAAATAGTGAAAAATATTGATAGTAAAAATAATTATAATAAGCTACCATTTTCCTTGGAGCAAATGAGAAAGTGTCGAGCAAGAGACAAGTCGAACATATTGGTCTTCAGTCTTCATCTTCGCATATTATAAGAAACAATAACCTTTAAAAGTGAGCAACATTCAATCGAAATATGCAACATTTTTTTAAAAATACTTATATGTGCACAAATTTTCGTAAATCCCATACTAAGCAATAATAAAATATTTATCTGTTTGCAAATAAACTTTTTTGTTCGTTTTACTCAGACTGTCTTACGCGTTTTCTCCTATAAAGCAGAATTTTCTTCCTCCTAATAGAAATTTGGTACAAGTAGAAATGAAGTAATAGGCCTACTATTCTATCATATTAAATTATATTTACTTTTAGCACAAATATTCATAAAATTCTGTTTTGGACGAGTTTAATTTTATTACAGAATAAAATATTATTTTATTTCATATATCATTTGAAGTTGAATATACAATAAGTATTAAATTTGTATGGATTTGGGATTTTTTTTAGTTATCACCCAGGTATTTAGAATTCTTATTCAAACTCGTAAATGCAATATAGTCAGTCCCGGTAACTTACTTCTGCAGCTAACGAAACAAAAATATAATTATGTATTATCTCATAAACACCCGTTGTAATGACTTGGCTTAAAAATAATAAATTACTTTCACGGCGGTTTATAATATTGAAGGGAGGAACGTACGTGATTTTCGTAACAGGTCTTATAGTGTAATTTATACGGTATTACTGTGCTTATATAAGAACCACTGTTTTCTATAATTTATATTTTAATAATAACTGATAATGAAATCCCAGCATTAAGTATTGTGTAGGTTATTATTTAAGTTTTGTGAGTTTGTAAAGTCAACCATACTAATCATCAACACGTATATATCCTATACGTTAGTTGTTTGTCAGATTCTTGCTTTCCAAAGTTTGACTTAGTTTATAGCCCCGTAAATGACACCGGAACTCTCCTTTCTGCGAATTCATATTGTTCATTTTCTAATTGATCCTATCTCATACGTTAATCAGCAAATATTCCTAAATTTTCAACGTTACTGTAAAGTCATTATCAAACGATATACAAAATTTCAAAACAGTAACAGAGTACTGATGCACCACTCTCTTAGGACTTTTAAATATTCCTCTTATACTATAAAGAGCCAGGGGGAGATGTAAATGGTTCCAATAGAACTGACAGTTTCTCCTGAGAAAGGAGAGAAGATCTTTCAGAAATTGGTGAGGAGTTGCATATGTTGCACGTTTATCATTCATTTCATTTCATTTATTTCCCTGTGCTTCCACAGGCGTGAGCCCAGTTACAGAATGTACATTTCATGAAAATAATACTAATCTACAACAAAATGATATGACACCACAAATGGTAATAAAATCAAGAATAACATAATATCGCAAAGCTCTACTGTTTCACATTTAGGTTAAAATACTAATAATACTACAACATAATATGAAAATACAATACAAAAGATAATGAAATCAAGAATAAATAATATCATAATTCATAAAGTTCGATAATAATATTATACAAACTGCTGTTGTTTAATTAGGTTATAGTAAAAATAATAATAATTCTACAAAATAATGATATTTTGAAACTACAGAAGTTAATGACATCAAAAATAACATAACATCATTTATAAAGTGTTAATAATAATGATAAACTACTGTTGGATCATAAAGGTATCGAACAATAAGCCAGCTATTACATTTTTTGAAATATCATACATATCGTACGGAGAGAGGGTAGCATTACTGGAGTTAATAATTTTCTGTGCCCTTGTAAGAACCCCCCGGTGTCCATAAGAACTTTTAGCTAAAGCAGAGTCAGTGGAAGAAGCCGAGCGCTTCGCGCGAGTAGGCTAAAAGTATATGAAAAGGTTCTACCATAGCAGTTCGCCGAGTTCGTAGATCGGGTACCTGAAAGCGAATAAGAGTCCCAGGTGTGTTTCAGAAGAGAATACAATATCATTACAGTTTGCTGGTTGTAAACATTGTGAATGGACAGCATATCTAACTCTTTACATATAAATGAGTAGTTATTTCTGTGATAGGTGACATTGTTTTTATAACAGATGAATTTAAATAATTTGATTTGAACTTTTTCTACGTAGTTTTGGAGATATAATGTGTGAGGGTACCATTAAAGGGAATTTTTGGAAGCAGAGTTTTTTTCTTTAGGACTATTAATACCATAGATAAGAATGAAGAAAGTGAGGGGGAAATATATTCCAAAATAAAATATGCTTTGGGTAGCTTGTGTACTTCAACTTACTAACTTACGAAATAATTCACTAAGTAATTCCAGTACAGTAAACTGCAGTATATTTGCGTGTGGAAATAATTTTTCTACGGGATAAACCAGAAGGGCAAATGTAAATAATATTCGTGAATTTCAATAACTTCTATATTCCCAAGACATCAGAAAACAAATCGAGTTTACATATTCTGTATCTTCCTTTCAAAGAAATACTTATATACGGATGAGTGAACTCCAAAAATGTCAACAACTTTGAAAATGGAATTTCTCAAAAACTATAGCAGACATTTGATTGAAATGAATTTCAGATGAAGGTTCATGCAATTTTCTTTCCAATTTTATGTTTTTATGATAGTAAGATTAAGGATAATATGGCCTTCAATAAAAAAAAATCGATCCTACATGCTAAGTTGTCAAAAATAGTAAATTTAGAAATCTCTACTTTTCTGTAAATAATAAGAAAATAGACTGGAAATTACATTTTTGATTAATGACAGGATTTGACTTCTATTGTTTTCCAATGGAAGCCTGTTGTCTCAGTCATCCCTTTCATATACTATACTTGTTTGTAATTAATAGATATTGAAGTTCTTCCTCCTCAATAACATTTTCTTTCAGGTCATCAGGTGAACTGCATTCCAAAGGCAGTAATAAAATAATGGTTAAGATTTCAAGCTATTATTCGCAACATGGCGAATTATTGTTAACAAAATTTGTGTTATTTGATTTTGTTTCAATTTTATAGAAAATTGCAGATTTTCAGTTTTACTATTTTGGACAGCTTTCATTCGCGGTATTATTATTTACCAAGGACCTAATTCTGCACTTATTATCATAAAGTTGTATATCACTGGAAATAGAATTGCATGAACGTTGCTTAGCGTTATGTTTTAATTATGGCTTATTATATAGTTTTTGAGAAATGAATTGCATTGAATGTGATTTACATATAGAATGTCATAATATTTGGGTAGTCTTCAAGCATAAATATTTGAAAAGTATATTTTGTAGAGTTTTAGTTCGATTTGAGTGATAGAATTTTCTCTACGGTACCAGAATCGCAAACAATCTTCAAAGCTATAGTTGTAATTGCTTAAGTATTGTTGATATCTTTATTGAATTACAGTTTCTTGGTTTGAAAGACACTATATTTTTTATTACTAAAGTTGTTAGTTTTTGCGTTACTTTTGAGTAGTAGGACAATGCAGTAAATTTTTATTATGTTTATTTTACGAATTTCAAACTCATGTCATCCTCCTCATTTTAATTTGCTTCATTCAAAGTCCAAATTAAATTAGAGCCAAAACCAACATGTATAAACTTTCACAATATGTTATTGTTATTTCTTCTCATTTCTTCTGTGTGTAATTTTTTACTATTTGAACAAAATTACTCGGCTGCATACACTTCTAAAAAATCCTGAAAATGGATTGCAAGAACTTTTAGGGATGTACGTAGAAAGTCTGAAATTCAGGGGAGGACAAAATTACTTCAGAATTTCACAAACTTGCATAATCTCAACAGTTTTTTAAAATAAAATAGGCGTTTTTATTACATTTATAGTATTACCATTAGGCAAAACGAACTTGACTTTGTCCTTTTTTTTTTAGGTAAAAATTGTGAAATATTGAGTACCGTTGGCTTATTGAGTGAAAAATTCGAGAAGAAAATGTCATCTTGCGACGTCAACATGATTCGAGCTAGAATATGAATTCGATGCTTTGGCTTCAAATTTAATAATTTTTGTTCAGCGCAAAATTCTGAGAAATGATAACACTTAATAATGTAAACATACTCTGCTAAAAAAGCTCATAAAAATTCAAGTTTCCGAAATCTATAAAATGGGGGTGGGGTGAGGAATGTCATCACATTCACTGATTCACAACTCACAACTCAGAAGTCTTGAATCATTTCTTTAATTGGGGATTTTAGCTAAAGGTCTCTATTAAGTTTCTTATTTTCCAGGGGAGGGCAAATGCCATTGTATGCATTGTTAAGCAAATATCTTGTTTCTTATATTTCGGTATATAGCTCATCCGAAGATGAAGGAGAAGGACAAAATTCCAAAGAAAATGAGGCATTTCATTAATATTTCACCTTGTTTTATCTTTTAGACAAAATGTAAGAAGAAATCCATCACTAACGAAAAAGATTTGTTCAAATTCAGAGACTAAAAATATAAGAATATCAAATTTCAAAAACATTATTGCCGAAGCTAATTCCGTTTCTTACTTGTCAAACAGCAAAAGTAACATCTGAAACAATATTTAATGCACATATTAAACAGTCTAATCATTTTATACTACAGCAACTTATATATATATATATATATATATATATATATATATATTT
>JAQIWE010002917.1:0-12475 GCA_034698565.1 Campodea plusiochaeta | reverse complement strand
CTTTTCAAACTTTTATTGTACAGTTGATAAAGCCTTTTTATTAATAAAGGTGAAACGTCCTGAAGCTAATTAGTTTATTTCTTATAAGTGGCCAGACCCAAGAAGTATCTTAAATACTGCAAATAATAATGAATTAAAAACGAATCGAAAACGAATCAAAATAATCATACCACCCCCCTCGCTTGAATAGAAAACCACCACCACATTTTAAATCACGTCTATGTCAGACTGCTTTATAAAACACATAGTCATACGTCATACTCGTACGCTATAATACGATAAGATGCTGTATGCTGCTGCTGGCTGTTTGATCTCGTGTCTTACGTGTGGTAGTTGTAATCTATAAGTAATTGACTGATCACTTTTGTTTTCTTAAAGTCACTTCAAGAGTTCTAGGTGAAGGTTCATTATTTTTCTGCTCTTCTCGGTTTAGAGGTTTTTTTTACTTGGTATTATGAAGGTAAGATTATTTATTTATACATTTTTAATATTTTATTTTTTGTATAGTTTTTGTTATTATATTTTGGAATATATTACACATTTATTTGTTTATTTTACGTGATTTCATTTTTTTCCTCTGAACTGAATTTTTTCTCTAAAGAAATCATTTTTTTCTTATGAATTAAGAATTAAATTTTCTTTTTAAAAAATTTCGATTATAAATTGTAATTTCTTAATATTGCAAAATATTGTCCTAGATTAAAATATTTCTGTGGACTTTTATTTCGATATCAATTTTGCAGTATTATAGGTAAAAATTCATTGGAATGAAATTCATCGGTTCAGATTCGAGCCTTTAATCCAGCTGTAGTATATATAATCATCGAATAATCTGACTTTGTGTAGTTATCATTTTTGCTGATATTGTAATTCCCGAGGATAGGACTGTGTTCCCAAACCCGGTTGATATTATTATATATACTACACCTGGATTAATAATAATAATAATAGTAATAAACACCTGGATTAAAGGCTCAAATCTGAACTGATGAATTTCATTCCAATTAAAATCGTCCAGGTTATCATCATGATAATATTTAATTAAAAATTCATTTTATATATCTATTTTCTTATTTTTTTCTACAATGCTCCATGTTTCCATCATTAATATTTAAAATTAGATACATTTTTTTTGTTTACATGCGGATAGATAATTTTTTTTATACATTTACATTATTATAAAATTACAACTAATTTAATTTACAATAATTACTATGAATTTCATGTGTTAAAAATTTATCCGAAAAATCTATTTTTTTCATTTTTTTTCACAATGATAGTAATATTTTCAATCTCTCCGAAGTTGATGGTAAATGAGAGAAAATAAGAAGATATAAAATTGACTTTTGAGTGAGGAATAATTTAAAATATTCAGAGATAAAAGTCATAAAACATTAAATAATTGATAACATGCAAATTCGGATGCACCCATATATACTCATTAAAATGCATAAGGAAAAAAATTGTTTTTATTATAATTTTCATGAAACTTATAAAAGTCAAACCGAGTATTGAAATATATCCTGATTTCTCAAGATCCTGCTTTCTTTAATGGGTTATAAAACCATAAAAATCGGTATTAAAACCAGTATAACAATGACGTTATTAAAATAACCTTTGGTTATAGAACCTTACAACGTCATTTTGAGTGATTTCTTTAAAAAATCATAAGATAAAAGAAGACGTAAAATGATTTCACCATATCGCAATAAAAATAAACGTATGTGATATATTTTGTAACCACACCAGCTGTTCTCTTTCATAATTTTAACAGATAAAGTTTTATCATCTTGTACTAAAAATATATTCATTCATCATTCCACTATTAAAATTATATCAGTGGTTTTTCTAGTTATAACAAGTTAATCAAAGTCACTTATTATTTTTATAGTGTTTCTGAGGCTAGAAGTTTCTTGCATAATGTTTTGGTAATAAAATACGGTCTTAAACTTCCAGAAATAATCATTTTTCTGTCCTCTGTTTATTTGTCCTTATATTTGGATTGTTTTTTTCTGTGTTTGATAAAGACTAAAGTTTGTTAGTTGAAAATTTGAGAAATGATACCTATTTTTGGAAGTTTGGGACCGTATTTTATTACCAAAACATTATTATTTTTATAGTTTTCAAGATAATTCTGTATATACAATCTATAGTAGATTGACCGTCCCGTTTCGAGAATTGCAGATGCAGTGGTCTTTCCTTTTTCGGAGAGTATATAACAGTGTACAGGTGTAATACATGTACTTTATAATTATACAATTCCCATTCAGGAGTAAAAGGTCGAGTGCGTCGACACAACGGAATATGACCTGTTTCAAGTACAATATTGAGGGTTCACATTTGGTAGTTTAACGAATAATGTGAACCCTTGATATTGCATTGGAAACTGATCATAATTATTCCGCTGTATCGATGCACTCCTTTATGAAGACAAAAATAAATTTTGAATGTGAAATTTTGGAGAATGGAATTTATTATCCCCTTAATATGACGCTTATAAATGCTTACGAATTTGTTGTTGTGGTCCAGAAGTTACTACGAAATTACAATTATAAATTTAATATATATGCCATTCTTTTTATCCACGTATATACAGCAACAATCCAAATTAAAACTATTAAAATGTTATTTTCTTCATTAAAACGTTTGGAAATTGACATTGGAATCAAACTTAAAATCATCCTGTATTTTCATGAACTAGAAAAAAATATTATACATTTATTTCAGACTGAAATAAATGTAAGATGAACAAATTTATAAGATATAGTTTATATTTAAGATATTTCTTGGGTCTGGCCACTTATACGAAACAAACTAATTAGCTAGACCCAAGAAATATCTTAAACATGAGTACGTCACTTAATCCCCGCACGAGCATAGGATATAGTTCATGTTTATATTCTATTTATTTGCCATGATAATCTCTTATTATACCGTAATTTATTCGTAATGTACACAGAGCACTTATAAACTTTCAAATATTCACTTTATAATAAGCTAATATTAAAATACAAATAGAACGCCCAGTCAGCCTCACATAATCTTTATTCCTATTTTTATTAACCAAAACATTTCATTGAAAAATCGAGCTTGCCCAACCACCCCCTGAAATTTCTTCACGTCCATAAAGCAGGAAGAATGTTGAATATTGTAATTACGGCGGTGGCAAAAAATGTTTAGATTATTTTGTTGTGTAAAATTATTTATATAGGTCATTGTGTAAGGTGTGCGCATGTAAAGATAAACAAAGGTGACTCATTGTTAAAAAAATGGTTAATTTAAAGAGTTACCTGCAGCTAAATTGACTTTTCTGATATTATAACATAATACTAGTTTTCTTGATATAAATAACTCAATTTATTTTTCTTACCTCACAAAAATCACCGGGTGTAGAGATATTCACCTTAGAAAATGCAGTAAAATCAGCTGTAAGGTAGCGGAGCAAGCGTGGCTGAAAACGAGACAACTACTGGTATGTGAATAAAATGATTAATTTGCATTTTTGTTAAGTCAGTTTTGCTACTTCATCATTGATATGCTCTGATATGTGTTCTTCAGTGACTATAATTTGCATATTCGCAAGGTATCGAAGATAAGCAGTTCGATTTGTGCTACCTTGCAGAACTTATATCTAAATATCTTTTGATCCGTTGGGTCAAAAAAGGTCAAACTTTTTCAAATATTTTTTTAACAATGTAAGGTATACAAGAAAATTACAGATAATGAGAAATTCATTATCTGAAGGTAACCATTTAAGCATCTTGAAAATGAATACTGTATTTCGAAATATTATATTTTAGTTGGTAAATTAACGTATTCTAACCCAATTCGTGAATGTTGGCAAAATTATTCTATTTTATTCCTATGTTAAATCCAATAAGATTGTTAATAGCATAAATAATAAATACTTTATATATCGCCTGTACTGTAAATGTAAAACTTTGAACATTTTTCAATGTATATGACCTTTAAATAATTCATAGAAATTTGCATTATTATAGTAAGGCTAAAATCATATTGCACATTATGTTTTGCTACTATGTAATGTAAATTAAGTTGAATCTTCGTTTTCTATATGTAAATAACATTAGCAATTTGAATATTACATGGAAGCCAATCTAAAAATAGACTTCTATAGAACGTAAAATATTTTAAATATGGTAGTTTTTGTTATTGTTCACTGTGATTTTGTTCGTTACTGCGATATAGCACGACAAGTAAAAAAATATATTATTTTAGTAACAAAATAATAGCTATGAACAATTTCTCATATTGATGTCTTATACAAATTTAGAATAAAACGCCATCAGACGACTAGAGTTTAATTTCGTGATACCAGGTAATTCGATGACCGTTGAACTCTGTAGATTCCGCAGTCTAAAGTCCAGAGTATTGCCATCTTTCGCATCTTTGACAAATCCGAATATCCTGGTTTACACGTTCGCATTGCGCTTTGTCGCTTAAGCAACTTATTCGAAACCGGCAGACAGAATGTTACAATAATATATGAAAATGCATAAACTTGAAAGCAGCATCTATAAGGAATAGTTGAAATACTACTGTATAATGGACTACGACTAATGACAAATAATAAAAAATAATAAAACTCGCAATGTTATAAAGATTCCGAAAGACACTCATTTCTTGTAACTTTTCCTTCAACCTTGAAAACGATGAGCGCGGGAAAGTCGAAACGTATACTCTTGCTGAAGTTGGAGCACATTATAGTAGCATATTCGTATTGTATACAGTATAGACCAGTAGCATAGTTATACAGTGCACGAATTATTACTGTATTGTGCGTGCCGGTAGGAAGTTATTATTGTAGTTGGTGACCGCAGGAAATGTAAAATAAATAACTGACTGTAGGACAGATATTGTGATAGATTGCAAGGTAAATCCAATATTTATGACATTTCTGTTTTTTTATATTACATGTTTTTTTTTATTTAAATTGGTTTATTTTTGCTGATTTAATTTCCTTTTATTTATATTTCGTTTACCAGCATAATGGAATTTGTTTATGTGTGATTATTTATCCCCCCATTTTTTTCTGAAATATTTTGTATTTATTTTCATATCCAAAATGTATCTCATTAAACATGTTAAAGTCGTTAATATTGTTTCATCAGGTAGTTTTATTTTTAATGATTTTTTTCTTTTCTTATATAATTTTAAAATATTGACAAAAAATTCTTTATATAACATTCAGACTTTACCAGTAAATCAAATAACTTACATCAACATTCTGAAATAATTTAACATAAATAAATACTACAATGTGATCTTTTTGTCTTCATGAATACATAATGATAAATCAACATTTTTTTTCTTAACTTAAAATAAGATTATAAAGGAATCACGTGCATATATATATATCCAACGTCATTTTTCCTGAGATGTATGATATAACTTTAATTCTGGCACGACAGAAGAAATATGAATAACTTATTATTGACATGAGTTTCAACATAAGACATCTTGTTGCTTTATTTACACGTGATATACAATGTATATGTCTGGCTTATATATATTTAGAATTTGCATACTGATTTACGTCTCGTGAATATAAAATTAATGCTGCAGGATCAAATATTGCTACACATGTATACTTGCATCTTACTGTACATTTCATTTTGAATAAGAATTGCTCGGATTTGCGATTTTCCTTTATTTACTCATTTCTACTTATAAACTGTAGGCCTATGGGATAATTCTGGTAAACATCATGAACGTAATCAACATATGAGGTATTCTGAATTACACATAAATAAAATATACCAATTATTTATATTTTTACTTGAATGAAATTAAGTAATAATTATTCACTAAATCCAATATTACATAAATTTGTTACCTCATCATAATTCATCTTCAAAATTATGGAGTAGACCACTTCAAAACACAATAAAATACTGGATTGACGTTTCGTTTATTAGCATTTGTTATTGTTACATTTTGTTCATTCAAACATTTTTAAAAAACGTTTTTTTATGTTTGTATGATAATATAGCAAATGAAACGTCAATCCAGTATTTTGTTGTGTTTTGAAGTGGTCTAACCCATAATTTCGAAGATGAATTATTATCAAGAAAAGCGTCTGAATCTCCGAAAATCTATTATTACCTCATCGTTTAAATTAATCTTAACTTTACTGAAAATTATTTTTACTTCATTTTCAGGTACCAGACTAAAACTGTTAAGATGATGCAAAAGTGATAAAATTATTGTAAAGTTTGTTGACATTGATATACAACCCCCATAAATTTACCAAACGAAAGCATTTTTTAAAATGAAGGAATTTTATCTAACGAAATTTAACACATGGCTTTTTTGCCAACCTGTTTTCAAATTGCGAATGTATACGTTACAATAATGTTATAATTATATTATTACCAACAAACATGAACAACTATCTTGTTTGAATCATATTAAACAGCTGATATTCACTATAAGATAAACTGTTTAACATAATTATAGGCATCAACAAACGTGTGGCCAGCATACAACGACTTATACGTGACAGCAGTATTTCCGGTTTATTGATATGTAAAATTAATCTTGTTATTTTAAATGAAAAGAATACATGGGTTATTTTTTAAGCAACCTCATTCAAAGCATATTTATTATTATATATTTATCTCATTTCCAGAAAAATTAGATTAAATTTACTTTCGCTTCAATTTAGGTATAAGATTTTACAGGTATTATTAAAGATCACGAAGCCGTAATTGTATAGTTCCCACAATTTATTTTTTATGCGATATACATTTTCTGTAAAATAAAAATAATATTCATTATTATTATTCAACAATATAAATAATTCGATTAAGAAATTATTATTTAAATAATGAAATGTCAATTCGGAACATTTCTAGTACA
The DNA here is from genome assembly GCA_034698565.1 of Campodea plusiochaeta. Classification (NCBI taxonomy): domain Eukaryota; kingdom Metazoa; phylum Arthropoda; class Diplura; order Rhabdura; family Campodeidae; genus Campodea; species Campodea plusiochaeta. Next base: position 5,593 of record JAQIWE010002917.1, on the reverse strand, counting down.
ACAAAAAAGTAATAAATCTACTGTATATAAACGTACTGAACGTAACTCTTAAATGACAAAATGATGAAACAGCAAATTTTTATTGTAACAGAGGCATTTACACGTTGCCGCTTCCTACTTATTGTATATCTTATGTAATAACCATCTTTAGTCATATTACATTGCTGTGGTCCTTGTCCCATTTTCATACCTAAGGCGCATTGTTCGATATTTTGATGGTTAAAACCGGTATTTCCCTTACTCAATGGCAAATCAAGGTTTAATGACTCTTTCCAGGAATGTATTTTTAAGAAATTATAATGACGAAACTATTATACTAATAAGAGTAATAATTATTAATGTCGTTTACCAATGTTTTTATGTGCTAAGGGCTGAAAACAGATATAAATGTATTTCGCCAATGTTTAATAATGGCTGAAGGTAAAAGTTGTCAACATATCAATTGTAACGCAGCGGCTAATACTGAACAATATTTTGTTTTTTATTACGAAATAAACAAAAAGGATCGATTTTAAGCAATTTGAGAATAATTTAATATATTTTGGTACATTAATTAATTTATATACTTTTATTTTTTAGTATTTGCTTATGTTACTTTGCTTTCAAAAATCATTTGTGAATCAATTCATGAACCTCTATGACTCGTTTTAGAATAATTTGCCAATTTCATTAAAATTATAAAAGAAATGAAATTATAGTTGCGTCATATTTCTGATTTGAAGCCTTAAAAAATCTGGAAATGGTGAGATTGGTGACTTCTATAAAAAAAAAAAATAAGGGAGTGCAATGGCGATTTCTTGACGATACTGCGATGAGAGTAAAGCTATAAATTGTAGCCTTCTATTTATTCGAAATATAAAAGGAATATATGATACAAAATATTTTATCCAAAATGATCATCTATTCAGGTTTTGAGGTTTATACACTATAAAACAGGGGCGTAACTACGCCGGGGCAAGCACGGCAGTGCCCGGGGGCCCCAGCACAAATATTAATACAAGGGGCCCAGAACCAAGGGATAAAAAAATATAAAAATAAAAGGAAGAAATTAAGTTCGAGAATATAGCTGTTCAAACTCTAAAAATTGATCAAAATAGCAGTTATATTGCAAAAAAAAGGTTAAAATTTCGATGCTCGGGCTTACGCCCTAGCTAATGAACTAAATATAAATTCAGTTTCTTTGCATTAAACACATTTTTAGCAATTAGAGTTATTTTAAAATTGGTCGTTTATTTTTTTATCGTCATTTTCTTATTTACCTATTATAGCATGTCACCCCAGGGCCCCCACACTGGTTGCTACGCCCTTGCTATAAAACCTAATACTCAAGCACAAATATAATAGAAAATATTATTCATTTTGTTTTCTAGAAATTGTGAAGATCATCTCTATTTTCTTTCCTGTCATAATACCGGAAGCACATCAAAATCCATCGACTACTGATGGTAAAAAAATTCAACTTGACCTAATAATAATTACTGAGATCATCCCAAGGTCAAACTGCTTTTCTACAATAAAAAGTTCAAATCAAGGTTCAAATTACTACCGGTATTATAAATTTTCCGTACATCTCCTAAAAATTCATTGGAAAATTTCCTGTTTCTCACTCAATAATAATAAAAAAAATCAGTGACCATCACCTGCACGTGAACATTGTATTTACAAAATCAAAAAAGTTATTGGCATCACATTTAGCGAACTTTGAACTCTATTTTTGAACAATGAAGGTCAGAAATAAACGTGATGTTAAGAAACATGTTACGTTTAACACCTGACATCTCAATCGTATATGGATGCAGTCTGCTCAGTTTCTGGAAACTTTGTACTATAATGAACAAGTTGTATAAGTGATTGACTGCTAAGCCAGACTAGTTCAAAGCAGACTTAACTTGCATACAGCAGGTGACTTTGGCGAAACTAAAATAAAAATAGAATTGTGATATTAACATTTTTAAATAGACTTATTGCATATAAATACAGTTCTCCAATTCATTGGTATATAGCTTACGATTAAAGGGTTACCTGCACCTAAATTGACTTTTCTGATATTATAACATAAACATAGATATTATAACTTGATATAAATAACTCATATTATTTCTCTTACCTCTCAAAAATCACCGGTTGTCGAGATATTCACCTTAAAAAATGCAAGAAAATAAGCTGTAAGGTATTGGAGCAAACATGGCCCAAAACAAGATAACTGCTGATATATGAATAAAATGATTAATTTGCATTATATTTAAGTCAGTTTTGCTACTGTGTTTTTCAACGAATAATTTGCATATTTTCGCAAGGCTGCGAAATTTAGCAGGTCGAATTGTGCTACCGTGTGGAAAATTTATCGACTATATAAACAGAAATATCTCTTGATCCGTTGGGTCAAAAAATGTTAAACTTTTTGCAATAATTCTTTAATAATATAAGGTACAAGTAAAAATCACAGAAAACCGGAAATTCATTATCTACAGGTAACCCTTTAATACTGTTCAATTTGTACAATTGAAAGTCGCTGCACAGTTTCCACAACACTGAATTATTTATGACTTACTGTCACTGTTATATAGTCTATATTAATTACCACAAAAAAGAATTTTTTTTCTCGATGTTTAATTATACAATCATACTGAAGATTGGTGTCTAAGATTTCAATTTACGGCGATAGAAATCACAGTTTTCAATTTATAGTCATCATAGAAAAATTACAAAAATTGTGCTTCCGTTTTTATAATTAAGTAAATATATAAACAGTAATTACTTATTCGACAACACGAACTTTATGGCTTAAAATACCACGAATATTTATAATTAGACCATCTTATTCTATTCATAGATTATTCATATTGTTATTTTGTGAATGTTTGAATTTTAAATTATGAGCTTCGTAGAAATATACTTCATAATACGTATATAAGTTTAATACGTCAATGAAATTCTCCTTGATAATACATGGAAATGGATGAAAACTGTTCCCGCGGTAATGTTAAACAACCATTCATTTTAATAGCCATACAGAACGGTTTTATCCGAGGGGTGAATTAAATCCCTCTTGAAGACCGGTGTTCAAATTTTCTGAACACCGCCATGAACACCGAAATAATCGGTGTAATACTTTTTGTGAAGTGGTTCACTCCTTGGTCCTTAATTTATCTTGGTGTTTTTGGGGTTTTATCTCAATAATTAAACAGAAAATATCCGTAAATTTTCAACTTTACTGCAAAGTCATTATCAAACGATATACGATATATACTACAAAGTCATATATCAAACGATAATGACTTTGCAGTAAAGTTGAAAATTTACGGATATTTTATGTTTATTTATTGAGATAAAACCCCAGGTCCAAAAAAACCAAGATAATTTATGAATTCTCAATTAGGAGGCTTCCACATTTAGTTGGTCCCTATATAAAAATAAAAATAAAATATTTCAACGAAAATATGCAGTCAGAAGGTTTAGGGTATTTAGTCACCAAGAAATAGACATGGTATAAGACTTAAGACAGCTGTTTCGCCTCCTAAAGGCTCATTAGTTACACTTGTCAGAGGATTGATATGACACTATGTGTATCACTCATCATTCCTGCTTTACAATGTTAGTAAAATAATGATAGTATAAAACTATCATCTGAAGTGTGTATCTGTAGCAACTACACTTTAGCTAACATTCATCCTAACTAACATCATATCAATCCTCGGGCAAGTATAACTGATGAGCCTTTAATAAGCGAAACAGCTGTTTTATACCATGTCTAATCCTTGGTGACTAAATACCCCAAACCTTCTAACTTACTACTCTAATTCATTTTGGAATGCTAGTTGCAATCACACTTAAATATGTTATACAGGAAACTTGCTTAATAATAATAATAAGCTTATCGAAGTGTTACTAACCCAATTATAACCTCAACAAAGAAACTATTATTATTATTTATTAATAATCGGAAAAGAATTTAATCACGTGTTAAATATTATAATAATACGAAGCAACAAGTATACTCAATTTAATACTTTATTTCATGGTCAAACGAAACGTGATAGTTATTCCTTTATGAAGGTTTAACTACATACTATTTGTTTCTATTATTTTATAGTTACTGTCTTAGCAACAAATAGTTTCATATTATTATTCTGACGTAAAAATAATGTCGACTGGCATAAAACTTCTGTAAGGTCTACTGCGTTAGTCACGACACATTATTATATAAAAGTGACTTTTATGACTTGATATATAAAACTATTTATTATTATAATTATGCGACAAAGAAATTTATTATAATTATGCGAGAAATAAACCATTATGCAAGAACATATTAAATTAATACGGCACTGATGATTTAAATGTGTAAGATGAGTGTGTCAAATGTAATATTTATGCTTTAATATGTATTGATAATGCTCACTTGCAGAAAGGGTAGTCGACATCTAAATCGCATTTTTTTTATTTTTTATTACAGAAACTTGTAATTTTGAATAAATGATATTTTAATGAATCTAAATAACTTCTGGGGGACAAATCTATCCCCCAGCATGTTAGAAGATAGGGATTTTGCGAAATACAAAAATTAATCTCTCGAAAACTATTGGACCAAATCGTTAGCACTTTTCAGATGCTAATTAGATTCATTAAAAGATTATTTATTCAAAATTACTAGTTTCTATAATGAAAAATAATTTTGATGACGTATTGGTGAACATTATGAATAGTAACCTTTATTGTTCTTTCAGTTTATTTTAAAAGTTCCATTAAGACCAAATATACTGTATATTATTTACTCAGATATAAGAATGTTTAAAAACTCATATGATTGCACTGTTATATTAAATCAAGAGGTGAGAAGAAAATAAGCAGTCTGTAATAGGCTACTAAAGGGTTACCTGCAGCTAAATTGACTGTCTGATATTATAACATAATATTAATCTTCTTAATATAAATAACTCATTATTTTTCTTACCTCCCAAAAATCAAAAGTTGTGGAGATATTCACCTTATTAGAAAATGCAAGAAAATAAGCTCTAAGGTAGCAGAGCAAGCGTGATCTAAAACAAGACAACTGCTGATATATAAATAAAATGATTAATTTGCATTTGTCTGTTTTGTTACTACTTAATAGATATGTGTTCAGATATGTGTTCTGATATGTGTCTCAGCGAATAATTTACATATTTTGGCGAGGCAGCGAAATTAAGCACGTCGATTTCTGCTACCTTGTGGAAAATCTATCGACTGTGTAAACAGAAATATATTTTGATCCCTTGGGTCAAAAAATGGCAAACTTTTTGTAAAGATTCTTTAATAATATAAGGTACAAGAAAATCGCAGAAAACGGGAAATTCATTATCCGCAGGTAACCCTTTAAATAAAGAGAATGAAACAACCTTAATCTAAAATAGAAAAGAGTTTTAAAATATATCGTAATTTAGAATTCTGGCCAAGCTAACAGAATTCCCCCTAATGTATTTCCCCTAATAAGGTATTTCGTCTACGACCATATAAAACACAGACTCTGCAGTTCGTAGAGAGAATAATATGTTTATTTACATACTCTGTTTACATATAGTAAGTTGACAAATGCCACAGAATAACAATATCA
>JAQIWE010002916.1:0-12475 GCA_034698565.1 Campodea plusiochaeta | reverse complement strand
GGTACAAGAAAAACACAGAAAACGGGAAATTCATTATCTGCAGGTAACCCTTTAACATTATTTTACCAAATGTGAAAATTTTTAAGAAGGTCATTAATTATTTCTTAGTAAAAGCACTAACAACACTGTACCATCATAAGAGCGCACTTAGCAAAATCCCAAATAAGTGTCACAGAGTTCACCACCTTTCTATATAGATAAAACTTTATCATTTGATATATAAAGGTAACCTCAATATCGTTAAATCATCACATTTTGATATTAATCCTGATTAAGTTAACGTTATTTTATTTTTGAAACATTTTAGAACAAAAATGTCTCTCCGATTCGAGCCAATTGATGGTACGACTGTCGAATCTGCAAACGAACTTTATAAAATAGGTCATAAGTTCGGGTTCACAAAAGTTATAAACGAAAATGGCGATTATCAAGTTTATCCCAAAACTATGGAAAAGTGGGCGCAAGATATTTATGATTTTGAAGTAAGAGAAGATGACGTTTTTCTATGCAGTTTTCCAAAAGCAGGTAAGAGTTGTAATATTTTACATAATATTTGTTTATTGGTGTAACCCCCAGCGGTTAATACAACAGTAAGATTCCAGGAAACATTTGTACAGATGACTCCTTTTTCACAAACCTCTCCAACATTAATTTTCATTTTTTTTAATTATGTATGCACTAAAAATGTCAATAATCCAGTTTGAATTTCATGGTTCATCAAGTTGTCCAAGGTGTTAAAACGTCAGGAATGCAATGTTCTAGTTCAATTCTCAACTCAGCTCAAATCTCTCGTTGGTTTTTATTGTTATATTGACCGTTGGGGTTCGAACTTGCTATGGTTCTGCCCTTCCTCGTGAGAAAGGGTTTTGTATATAATTATGTAGTGCTTCCATCGTCTATAAAAACGGGAGTCGTTTTCATAGCGAAAAATTAAATTGAGCACCTTATCAATAGCAGATTTAGATAAAAAAAAATCAATATATTTTAAATCTGGGATTATGTACTTTAATTCTTGCGTTGACACTTTTTTGATATGTTCTTTCTTTTCGATGTTTGTTAGCTATAAAGTTAGCAGTTATTATTATCAATAAAAAAGTAACTTCCTTATTATTTTTAACCATGTTTTTTAAAGGTGAAATACGTCGAGAAGCAAGAGGATATCAATAAAACCACCATTGTAAGAATTAAAGTACATAATCTCAGCTTTCACATGAAATCAACTATTTCAAAATATATTATGGTTAAGGGGGTCAACGTACATGGTTTATTTCTATAAAAACTGGAGGTTTTTAACTCAGGCAATAAAAGCAATACAGTTATACATAGCCCTTTCTCAAGAAGAAGGGCTGAAACATAGAAGTGATGATATGTAAAAAGAGGGAAAAATGATCTATGATGTTGAAAAAGAATGTATCTTATTTTAAGAACGGTCATAACTTATAATATATAAAGACACAAAAATTTCTCAAGAATACATTCTTACGGCTTAACAAAAATATAATATGAAAGAAATACATCACATACAGCACTGTACAGTATACGGAATGGCTTCAAAAAATGGGACGCCTTTTTAAAACGCCATATGTCCTGAAATAACGAAGCTAGAAAGTCGAAATGAAAACCATGTGAAAGAACATCTTGTTCTCTTTACAAAAATGTATATTTTTATGACAATCCATGACGTATCGCGGTCAGCTATGGTCTTCCACATAAAATATGATGTTAATATATGTTTCCATAACAATATTAAAATGAAAATCGGTATTTTCTTCAAAAAAAGCGACAACATATTTTTTTTCTTGATTTTATAATTATTCGTAAATATAACATCTATCTATTAGTCTTTCACATCCTCTAATTATAATTAAAAACTTTTTTTTTCTCGTTGTTTTACATAAAATCTCATTTTTTTTATTTTCTCCCTGTTGCAGCTGTCATCTACGTTTCATTTTATTTGAAAGGCCGTAGTGGTTTGAATCCGGGAAGAATTATCACAAAACCGTACATTTTTGGGATGGAAACAAGAAAATATTTCATATTATTTTCTTTTGTCTTTCTGTCTTCATTATTACAGGTAATATTACATTGTATAAAATCGTCCCATTTTTTGGTATAATACATTACTTTTAAGTAATATATACTTGCCTGCATATTTTTTGCACCCATATAGTAGCATAAACTTATGGTGTTGAATTTTATTTAAATTTACTTGAATGTATTATAATGATGATGATTCACTCTGAATAACATGTAAAAAGAAAAAAGAAACTTAACCTGACCTGATTAACTTCACCTGATCTCAAAAGTGCCGTATAATTATACCATTAACGAAAATAACCTGGTTATTCAACCTATAACTTGATCTGACGTTATTACTCTTTCAGATTCAAACCCAAAAATGAATGATTTCAACTGTATTGAGAGTCAGTTTTGGAGTTCTGCGTAAGCACCTCATACTGCACCTTTTTTTTTAAATTTAATGCCGAGTTCTTTCTGCCTCTTATTAACATTTCAAACAACAGCGCCATTTATATTTTAAGAATATTCTGCCAATATTATTATCACTACGTTTATGAAGGCAGTAAATCCATATTTATCATTTCTGGTGTGGTGATTTAAGACATGGAAGAAGAAGACAAAATCTTATATTATTTATTCCAGGAAATGCCTATATATCTGGTGTGCCAAGCATCAGATGAATTGAACGAAGAATGGCATATGCAAATAAAAAATATCATTCTGATTGCATGTGTACTGGTGTTACTACAGGAGATTAGTTGGGTTATAATTTTTTGAAAATTCCCTTTATACAGCGTTCTGAATTAGCAGTAGACTGACTATAGTAACAGATTCCAACTGACGTTTTCACCATTTTGAAACAAACAGTTTTTACTATCTTTTTTGAATGAGTTATGTGAGGAAATTAATTTCATTCAAATCAATTACTAATACACGATAAATTATTATCACAGACTTACGGGATCAGTGGCGTACACAAGGAAGGGGTTTTGGGGTTCACCCCCTCCTCCTTTGAGCAAAGAAAAACACAAAAAAATTCTGAAATGTAAAAATTTCATTAAAATTGCTCAGTTTTTAGCAAAAATAGCGAAAAATTTGCGTGCAGGTGTAAAAAATTCTATAAAGCAGCAATAAAACTGCTTAATTTCTTTGAAAAAGTGTCAAAATATTCTGGATATAGCTTACTTCCTTTGCAAAATTTAGGAGGTTCTGCGTACGCCCATGAACGGAATAAATAAATTATTAGTAGCACTATAACACAAATAAATAAAATACTTACAAAGAATCTGATCTACAATGCCTTGTAAAAATCTGATACAGGCATACAGCGCTGAGTACAGCAGTCAACAGTTTTATTTTTGTAAAATACGAACTGCATTGTACTGAGTGAAATAGAACAGAACAATTTTGCACTATTTGAAAGATATATTATTATATCACAGTACAATAAAATGAGGTTCTGGCAGCAATATCTTAATTATTAGACTAAGTTTATGAAATATAATATAATTATGTAATATATGATAGTGAATAAAGCAAAGCATAAACGATCATCACATTATGTAAGTCTAATAATATTTTAATACTATTTATTACGTAAATATTATCGAATATCAAAAAATGGTCTTTCATTTTAGACTGTGTGGAACTCTAAATAGAATTAGACGTCTACATAATATAGAAAATTACATAAATATCTCTCATATTATTTTTCTCTTACATGTACAAATGTTATTTGCACAATATTGTTTTAAAACATTCTAATAACCCAGCGTAAAGGGTTTTTACAAACAAAAATAAAACAATAACAAAATACTACAATGACTGCAATTTTTGAAAAAGTCGTCATCTCATCTTAGAACGTTATTTACTAGCAAACTTTTTTTTTTTAGAAAATAGACTCATTTTACAATATTTTCATTACTTCAGTTGTTATAGTTTGTTTATACAGTATATTTAAGTGTAAAAAGCACACAAGTATTGGTTCTAGTACGATCATTTTTATTCTAAACTTTTGAAAATACTTCGTAAATAATATTTAATTTCATCAAGTAAATAAATAAATTGGTAATTTTGCATTGTTCTTTTATTTATATATCAAGGAAAAATATCAACAATATGTATCTGAAAACTTTATCGTCATCTAAAAATCAGTATTTTGAAGTACGATAACTCCAACATCCAAGGTACTTTAAAATAAAGTAGAATTCAACAATTTCTTCATTACTGCTGCTGTCTGAAAAGGATCGAATTCCACTTACTGTAATTTAAAAGTACAGATCGGCTTGATGTGACGAGGATATCCCAAACATTGAACAATGTACCCTTTAAGAGCCCTCCACCTAAAATTAAAATTCAGAGAGGCCGAATTTGGAAATTTGTATTACTCACCAGGTATAGTCGCAAATCGTTATTTTTATTTTAGATTCCATTATTTATGATAATATTCAAATATATTTGTGAAAAATCTCCCAATTAATTAACAAAATGGCGGCCTGTAGATACAAAAAGTTCAGTTTCTTTAATGCTCATTATAATTTAACAATTGACAGGAGCTTAAAAACAAATATCATTTTGAATTATGCATAAAACAACATTCTTCTATCTTTTCATTATGTCATTCAAAAAATTAAAATCGTCATCACATTTTTTGCCGTAAACCATCTACTAAATATTTTCTTTTAATACTAATTAAAAATTTAGGAAGATATAAGAATAAAAAGCTTCATTCTGAATCCAATGACACCAAATACTACATAATTGCGTAAAAAAGTAGCATTAAAATGGTATTGGATTTAACATGGGATTCCATATGCTGAAACTCAGTTTTCATTCTGGGCGAAGGAGCCTTGACTCATTTCATCCAATAACTTGTAAATTATCAGTATTATCTATATATCGAACATTTAACAAGTAAACTATTCTATGCTCTCTACTATACTAGTAAAAATTGTGACCTACCGTACAGTGTAAGGTGTATAGATACTATAGAATCATATGTACGTTCCTTGATTAAATGATAAAGACACGAAAGCAAACATATCGTATCCTTTCTTCTCCTGTAATTGCCCCCAATGTAACGAACAACAGAGGAGAAAAAGTAAGAAAGTATTGTTGTGTACAAACTTGTATAGCTTGGGACATACTGTAGAGGAAAGGCAAGGGGGACGAGAAAAGAAGTCGGAAAGCCTCTCTGGACGAGAAAAGAAATATATTGTCAACTTTTACTCTCTATTTCTCTTCTTTCTATAGATTATTTCGGGATCAAACTGTATTCTGCTTTCTTTAATATTTCTATCAGTTTTTCACACAAATAAGAATTATAAATCTACGAGTGTAGATTTATAATTATTATTACAAAGAAAATTCTGAGGAAGAAAGACCAGATTTTTCCAGATTCCAGCATTTGTGTTAGGAATGTTTATTCAAATATACATTTATCCATTCCAGTGGCAATTTGAAACAATGCAAACCTCATTGTTTTTGTTTTTAATACTAAAGGAGCATATTAATTTATTAATTTTTAAATGCTGAGTCGATGACCTGTAATTCAAAGTTGTGTTGTAGGCCTATAAGATTAAAAGTAAAAGAGGAAGTAATACCAAATTCAATACAAGACATAATTGAAATGAAGTATCAAAGTTACAATATAATGATTAATCGCTATTTTTATGTTAGAACTGAAAATCTAAGTAGAAGAGAATGGATAATCACATCTGATGTAAATAAGGATGTAGAAATTTGTATTGATCATGTTTTACAGAACGACAAAACTGCTTGCTTTTCTAATGAAAAGAGCGTACCAAATAACTTCTTAAAGAACTATACGAACTCATTTGGTGAAATAAGAGTTCGACTGCATCCGATTGACATAGAGACTGTCTATTCTGCAACTAGTTTTTATGGTAAACAGTCACAAGAATTTGTTGATAAATACGTTGGAAGAATAATGAATGGTGACTTATATGAACATGATCGGAAACTGCGTTATGATTTACAAGTAATGGAAGTATTGTACTAAAACATTATAGGTTATGTTCATAGTCATAGTCAGAATGAATCTGCTGGTTTCAGTTCAAAAAGTCTGCAAGGAATATTTTACTTTTGTTTTCTTCTCTATTTATTTGATATTATTGTCTTAGTGATATAAATACCGCAGGAAGAAATGGCTACTATACATAATCCCAGCAATTTTGTAATTTTAAAACTGTTGATTTGTTTATATATTTTGGTGTCTAAAGTCTAATACTGCTGACATGAGGCAGTAATTAAATAAAACTACAGAAGAAGCATAATTTTCTTTTAAAATATTATCTATAAACTCTTAGTATACTCTCTTTGTAATCATGATAGTACATTCTCATTAATTGCATTTCGACTGACACAATAATTTTTCAGTATATTGATAAACTCACGTCAGAATATGGTAAGTTACTAACTACGAAATTTCGAAACTGTTTTGTACTCAATTGATGTACATTAAATAAATTATAATGTTCTCCGAGAAGTAATGTATATAGCCGTGTTTATGGAATAATTTACATGATTAACATATGACATTTAATTCATACACAAATTGAACACATACCCTAGAAAAACAATACCGCAATAAACCGAGTTTGAAGAAATTTTCTCCAGTAGGAAATCGAGTAATCATTATATTCCTATAGAAGTGAGAATGGCAACAATAAATTCTTATATGTTGTCCATGATCATATGATCATTAGTAAGAAAAAGTATAATTTGTTTTATAGGACTGAAGTTATAGGAGTACAGCAAAGTCATTATAAACAAAGCCCAATATCATCGGCTTTTTACTTCATTCTCATTTGAAAATAACTTTCTTCAACTCTATTCTGACATATTTATTACCTCCATGTTCTAATTTTCATCCTTTGCGAAGTTTTCTGTGATTTCTCTTTGCTTCAGGCCAAAATTTTCTTTCATAAATTAGGTCAGTAGAACATTAATTAACTAAAATATATGAAACAGTACAAATCCAGTACGTATTATACAAATGCTTCAACATACCGAATGTATATTTATGTAAAGAAATACTTTATGAAAGCGTAATCTGTAATTCTGTATTATAAGTAGGTGTTTTGCCTGGGGATAATTTTGCTTATTCGATTGCTTGTACGAACTTGAAAACTTTATACTGTAAATACAACTTTATAATAGGATATTGGGATAGTATATTATATAAGCCTCATGCATAAAAGATGATATCTGAAGTTTTTTTTCCATAAAAATATTTATAAGGCTTCTAGTGTTTTTGTTTTTGTTTCCATAATAAATATTTATTGCTTATTTCTTGATTTGCAATAAATATGTATTCGTTCTTATATCGTTTTATTCCGACACGGACTTAGAGAGTAACATATTTGTATGAAAAAAGCAAAAGGTTTGCTATACTGTTTTTGGCTTTACAGTAATATTTTAAGCACATAATAAAATAAAATTCTTTGGTAAGTTAGAAAGTCTGGGATCTTTCACTTGTTTGATTATCGGGATATATTTTTTCATCACCAAATTTAGAGGTTTCAGCACCGGAAAGTTGTAAAAATAGGTACTGTTATGCAGCATCAGTAAAATATTTATTTCAGCACTTATAACATACGAGTATTTATCGCAGCACCGAAATATTTTTCTCAGCACTTATTAATATTTCAGTATGACTTGTTTTTTCAGCACCGACTTCTGCTTCTGTTTACTATGAGTATAAAAATAGATCTAGTTACAATCTGAAAGTGTAAAAGATATTATACAATAGACAAGGAAACATGATTCGATGTAAATGATTTGTGGTATGAGGGGTAATTTAAAGCAAAAATAGCATTACGCGAATGCCTGATTTCTATATATATTATATTCACATATATTATTAAGACATTTTTATTGACATACTGTTTGACATTACAAATAGCCAGAATGACTCAGTATAACAATCAAGATAAGAATAACGGAAAAAATAAGTTGAATAATCACTGTTATTGGTACTTTATTTTAAAAGTAATAGGAATTGAATATTAGAATAACTAAAAAAATTAAAATAAAACTATTACCATATCAATAAATACAATAAATTGCTAGATCTGTAATTATGACCAGAGCAACAAGCTACTAAACAAACAATTAAAACTTCCAACTTAATAATAAAATGTATCTGTACTTACGAGTTCAGGTTGCATAAATTCCTCTAAATAAGTTCTACATAACTTTCTATCCCAATCATCAGTAATATGTCCACCATACATAATCTCTCCAAATAAATATCTGAGATCTTCCCAAGGTACTTTAGAATTAGCTTCCAAATAATTATACAAAACATTTACACTGATAGTAAGATCACCAAAGTTAAATGGATACACACGATTCCAACCCTGAGCTCCAAATTTCCTTCTCTCTGCTACAACGGCATGGAAATAACATAAAGTGAAAAGAACAGCTTTAAATTCAGATTCCTTAGAACATTGCTCAAGAGTTTCCTGATTGAAATTAAGAAGTGCTTTGTGGATATTAGCCTGAAAGAAACAAAAATTAAATTAGTATTGAAACTACTTATTCAAACTTCAAGATTTTTTTAATAAGCTTAAAAATACAGAACATGAAAAATTACTAACCCCTAGAGGTTAGTTATTTTTCATTAAGTTAGCATAATATTTTAAAATCTACATATCAATGAGATTAAGCAATTTTACTTTTCAATGTTATTAAAACATTGTTTGTGGGCAGTATTTATTTTAAAATTATTTTCTAAAATTCCATATAAAATGAAATCTAATCTATCTCATAACTTTAAAGCATAGCCTAATTATGTTACCGTATCTCATGAGTGATGAAAAACTTACAAGAGCAAATGAATAAAATGTAAATTGAAACTTAATAATATTACTAATGCCATTATGCCATATAAACGTCACCTCATATGGATAGTTTCAACATTATACAGTACGGTATCACTGATATATTCTACCTCTCTTCTTCCATGGACCCATCCATGCACAGCACGAGTTGAATTAGAATATTCCACTATAAGTATAAATTGCATATAAGCTGCAATTTATACTACATGCTCGCCAGATATGTAAATGGAGTACTACAACCGTTGATGTTAGAACCCTAACTACGCCTGTAATAATCTATTCTGCAGCAATTCCGATTGATACTGGTGGATATTGCTGCCTGCCACCAGGGGTCACAAATAACCCCACTCTTCCTCTAATGAGGAACGGATAAGATACCTTTCCTTTTCCTAATGCATACCCCCCTTTAATACACAGTTACACAGTGAAGAAACTAACATAAAACTATTCCTAAAGTAACAAGTTAATTACCCTATGAACCACCATTCTCCAACCATCTATCAATATGATATTATTTTTATAATATTAAATAATAACAATAAGTAATTTTCATAGGTCTGTCTACGGTGTAAAATTATTTGTTACCTGCATTCCACTTGGAGGTTCATTAGTTATTTTAATAGATGATTCGAGTATTCCTTGTGGTAATATATGCATTAATGGATCACCAGCTGGTTCAGCACTTAAATATACACGGAACTTCTCATGAGCACCAGCACTTGTTTGTTCTAATTTCTTTTCAAGAGCTGGAAGCCATTTAGCAACCAAATGAATATTCTGAAGGAGAAAATAAAGACAAATATAACAACACTGGAAAAATATAAAACTAATTTTTAGATTGAAGGTGTCATGTGAAAGTAAATGGTAGTATGAAATACTTAGTTTATAATCATCAAAATAATAATAACTTAGACTAATCATTACAATAATTCGTTATTTTATTAAAATCAATACATGTAAAAGCAATTGTAGCACTATAATAACAGTTCATCAAAGTACTCGTAATTATTTCAAAGGTAAGTCTTTGCAAACAGCATCATAATGTTCAGAACTTGACTTTTCCAATAAACATCTTCCAGTTCCATCAGATTCCCAAAGTGTAGAGTTCAAAAAAGGTTCTTGCACTGTATGCGAGAACAGCGATAAAATATATCATTTATAAACTTTTCTAAAAACCTGGACTGGAAATTCCTCAAGTTATTCTCATCATGCCCTTATTTTCCCACTCATAATTGAAACCTACTACCGGTATTGACATGATGTAAAATTAATGGTGTTGGTATATTCTGAAAAGACTTAATTTTCCTCTCAATCATTAACTTACCTGTAAGACTACCCAGTGTCCTTCTTTGGAAGAGAGTTCAAGGGCATTTTCTGCAACTTCTTCTTGACCTTGACCAAGAGAAATGTTATGTAGTAAACCATTATCCATTGTAAAATTCATTTTCCTTCCTAATGCTTCAACTTCCTATAGTCAAACAAAGAAAAATATTAAGGTGCAATCAAGTACCATCAACTACTTGATGTACTGAGAATAATAATTGCTAAGATGTATTTTCAATATTTGTAATTTAAAACCACATAACAAAACACCTTCACATTCACCTTCTAAACATTTCAACTTTAATAATAATAAAGAATCTTCATTTCTTTAAAGCAATACTAGCCTATATACCAAAGAAGTTTTGAAGATGAAAAGTTTAAAAGTGAACTGTTTAATTGTTGGCTGCAGATTAAAGTAATGAAGAAAGTTACGAAACAGCACTCAAAATCTCCCAAAACTTGTACTGGTATATATAATTAATTGAATTTTTCTTACTTTTAAAGGATCAACACCAGGTGATAGAATGAAGAATATAGGAGTTGCTGGTCCAGATTCTTCAAATGATGTAGCAAATGGTACACTTCTTGCTTCAACAAACTTACTACCAAGCTTCTCTTCAACAAATAACCTGAAATAAATTAACAATATTGTCAATTCAGGATGACCTTATATGTTAAATGGAAATGGTCTTAAAATTACAGAAAATTTATACCAGTAAGAACACTCTGGAATACTAGAAATAATATATGATAGTTATTATCACAAAAAATAATGAAAAAAAATATATTTGCTGCTACAAAGTAATACCAAAATTCTGCAAAATTTCTAAAGTCCTGTGTTACTATATAGGTCTTCCATATATATAAATTATTTTTCAAATTTTGAAGAACAAATGAAATCATCAATAATCTAATCATTCATGACCTTGTTAGTAGACACAAAAGAAAGATTACAGGAACTGATTAATTGAGTTTTAAAATCATTGTAGTAAGAAGTATAGATTAGAGATGAACATCAAGAAAAGTTAGAAAATAAAATACATGATTATTTAGCAGCAATTATCCAAATGAACATGAAGATAATATTAATAGGAGATCTTGAGCTGATTGATAGGTACATTCTTGTACCTAGGATGCAATCTTAACGATAACTGAGATCATGCTATGGAGATCAAATCTAGGAACAAATAAGCATGGAATGCCTTTATTTGAATAAAGAATTTGCTGTATAGTAGAGATCTAAGTTTAGAGCAAAAATTAGAATAGTAAAGCTCTATGGTTTTCCTCTTTCCTGTGTTGCTGTAATATGGAATTAAAGCCTGAACTATGAAAGAAACATCGCAAAAGAAAGCATTCAAAATGTGGATTAACAGACTTCTTTTAAGAATCTCTTGGGTGAACCATGTAAAGAATAATGAGGATTTAAGCACATTAGGAAAAGGATTGGAAGTGCTAAACACAAGAATATCAAGAAAACTACAATATCGAAGTAATAACAATACAATATAGAAATCTGAAAGTAATTATTCAAGGAAAAATTCTTGTGAAGAAAGGAAAAGGAAAAAGAACAACTATCTTTTGGCTGCAGTCTGCTTATTGCAGACCAGCACCAGCAGTCAGCAGTCAAAACATCATTTAAATGAAAAATAAGAACATAAGTAAAACATTACTCCATATTCACAGTTCATTTTATCAAACTAACCTAATATTTCAATAACTCTTATGACATTAATATGCAGGTCTATATGAGAATTTAGTCACTTACGTTAGTGCATATGTCATCCTGTCAGGTCTTAAAGCTCTCATCATGCACAGTTTTTCAAGGGAAGATTTATTTTTCCATTCTTGGGGAAACTTTTCTTTTTCTGGACACTCGCATTCAACAAATTTCTTCCACCTTTTAAATGACCCTTCAATATCTTTATCCAAATTACTGAAAAATAAGTTAAAAAGCTTAGGTTAGGTTTATCATTTTATTTTGATAGATCAATATTATTTTAAAGTAATTTAATCAGACCTAACCTAATCTTACCATTAGCCAAATCAAATCCCCCAAACCCTTTATTATATCACATACTGTATAGGGCTGTCTGCGGATGACATACGGATAACTTCGGATATCCGTATTGAAATCATGATATACGGCTACCCGAAGTTTTTGAAAATATTTGAATATTCCCGCAATTTTCAAAACCTTCCGCACGATTTTTAGCTGCAAAGATGTTCCATGAGCGTAAATTATTAATCATATCGTAAGGTAAGTCTTC
>JAQIWE010002915.1:0-12476 GCA_034698565.1 Campodea plusiochaeta | reverse complement strand
TGTATAAAATGTGTATAAAATAATTTAATATTATATGTACACTGTAGAAACGGAAATAAAAAAAAAAAAACTATTATTATTATTATTATTAAAATTTCTAATTTTCTTGAAATGGAAAACCATTATTTTAAAGTTAAGGAAAAGTATCATCACAATGTTGTATGCCGCAATCGTAATAAATGAGATGTAATAGCTGACCTGCTATATAATTATTCAATCGAATTGTGTCATATTATGCATCGAATATTATGCTTTGATTTTAAATATTCTGTAGCCCTTCTATCCCACGCCGGACTGTTTGATCCCTTTTTCTCTGCATTATGTTTCTGTTTATTACCCTAGTTGTTAGGATTTTAAATTCTGTAACCTCTTGGCAAGAAGTTTTTACTTTCTATTCCGTTACTTTAAAAGATTTTTGTCGCTGGTCGGATTTTATGACTAGCAAGTGACAAATGTTTTCGTCATACTTCAGGGTTCACCAAAGTGTAGCATAAAAGTCGGAAATTCTAACTAATAAAGCGTCGAAACGGCGTATTACGTTTCAAAATTAAAGCTTTTACGGATTAAAATTTTGAAGTTCTATATTGCTATTTCAACATCACAACTACCAATATAAATTTAATTATATTCAATACGAACAGTGACTCTTGTCACTGCTATATAAAATAACACTAAAGTCTAACAATTCTGCACATATTTCTAATATTTGCTGATTTTGTTTGTTGTATTCTAATTATACATAGAATAACGCGCATAATTTAGACACTGATTATATCACAATGAAGATTCAGGTCCTGTTTTGCGCGTCATGTCCAATTCAATACCTATAATCTAATCTTATCCAAAACTTATATCCACATTATACACATTATTCTACATTATTCTATTTAGGCTCGACCTTTCATTAATGATTCATTAATTTACTTTCACCCTATTGGTCAAGGAATGGAAGCTTGAGATAGACTCCTAAGGAGCTTTTTAATTTATTGAGATCATATATCCTATATATCCTAACTGTTATCGTATATTAGTTGTGCGCAATCCAACATGTTTTGTGGTACTACCATATGGCTCGGCTGTGCATGCAGAGTTCTCGTTTTGTAAGATAATTCTACTCCATGCTCAATTTTTAATTTGAATTAGCTTGTTTCTGCTAAGAATCTCTATTATTCGTTGTCAAAAGCTATTGCACCACTATGCACATTCTAATGCTTTAATTGGCAAGATACCCTATGCAGAGAGAATCCAAATTTTCGAAGTGATCACAAATTTAAATTCTTTGAAATATAAACTCTATTTTAATTTATTAGGAAAGGCCGTTACAATTTCAATAAAGTGATTCTTGGAAGAGTTAGTGGTTACAATCTGGAATGAGTATTATTTCATAAGAATTTTATCATTTTGGATTCCCTGAGTGTCAACGTTCCGCACTTATTATGTTGTACCTTTATTTGGGTATGCTTGATAGGGTGGTCTATTTACCCATGAAGTTCAAGAGTCAGTTTGTGTCCAATCTTTGCTTCGGTTAGTACGGTCTTACAAATTTAAAGTGAATCATTATGTTTGGGATTGAGCATCAACTGTTGTTTAGCATTACGCCCGTTTATGAACAGTTCAGTGGTAAGTTACCTGAAATTTGAGCAAATCTAATCAATTATTCTAATTATTACTTTTAATTCCATAAAAGGGGGAAGACGTTTAGAGTATTTCGTCTCTAATGATGGTGGCCTCTACTTCAATTTGTATATTTTTATGCTAGGAGGGTTACATCCTATCAAAATCTTTAATATTAGATTGGATAGCTGGACATGCCTTACTTGGATGGGGTCTCTTCCTGTCGAGAATCAGCTAATTATCGAGCTTAGCTGGCGATTTGATGGGATTATCAACGCCAGATTCCGAGGTTATGATGAATCCCGTATCGAATTAATGTTATCCAAAAAACATCAAGAAAACGTTCTTTCCTTTCATCTCCATCGAGGCAACCTCGTTGAGATAGGAGAAATTGTTGGTATGTCAGTTTATTATTTGTATTGGGATTTATTTCTAATTATAATTCGTCCTATTTGCAGGTGGCCTTTATAGTTGGAATCATTGAAAGAGAAGAAATACTGCAAAAAACGTATTAAATATTATATGTGATTAGCTACTTCATGTTATTATCCTATTAAGTTGATTAAATATGTGCCATCCGTTGTCACCATTGATGTTATTTAGTTGAATGTTTTATTAGCTATTAATTTTATCAAGTTGCCTGACAAAACTGATTAATTCCAATTTAACAAATAAAAGAAAAAAGTATATTTCCTCGAAATTGTTGAGAGCTGCGTTGATTTCTTTCAATTAATCGTATGCTGATAATTTTGGTTGACAATACCTTACATGTTCATTTTAAATTCCATTGTTATATAAGGTAGTTCTACCCGTGCAATTTAAAATGTTTCTTAATTCGTCTATTTGAATGAAGGAAAAATTGTCTCAATTATGTGTATCCGATAAACTTCATATTGTAACAGAAATATTGAAATATTATACTAGGTAACCTGTGTCACTCATTATTCAACAGAAAATCGCGTGTTATCCACGGCGTTAGATTATGGCGAGTATCTTGCATAATATATATATGTACATTACATGACAAAATTTTATAATAATGTCATCGGACTTCAGAATGATTGTCCTCGATATTAATCTTGGATTTCTGTATTGTTGCAATATTAGGAGTTTTCATAACGTAATAATAAAATTCATTTTTTTTTTAAATCACACTGTTTGCACTGCAGCATATTTTCATAATGATTTATATATTGTCTAAAATATTTATTATTCAATTTATATTACTCTTGGTATCTTAACTCATTATCGAATTCACTATTCATGTCTGTAATTAACGTAATTATTATAAATTTTATTGCATATTGTTTTCATTCGTTTACCAGCTTTTCCCATCGAAACTCAAATTCGAGATTGCTAGTGTCCGATCGCTCCTGATTGGTTTGTTTAGTACGTAGGGTGTTGCCTTTACTAGAAAGGGTGCCTCTGTGTCTTGGGTCATTTCTATCTGTCAATTTTAGTTGTGTTTTTGCTCTTAAAGCTATCATTAAGATTTCATTACGTTCTTGATTATCCTTTCTGCCTTCGAGGAATCGTTTTCTATGTTCGCCATTAGTGTCCACGAACGCCTGAGGATTACCCCTCATTTTTTAACCTCTCGTGGTAAGTCCATTCTGTTCACTTCTGATTTTCGCAATATTAAATTGATTTTCATTTGTAGGAGATGATGTTTGGAGATATTTCGTTTCCTTCCATTGTGGTGTTGTTTATTTAAACCTATATTAGTTGAACGATGATTCGACCGACGGTGAGGAAAAAATCCACATAAAATTTACAAGTATAGAGGATTTTTACCGAATCTCCGGGTTGAATGGTCAACATCGTGTTGAAGTGCCTTTATTAGGCCGTGATGATGGTTTAGCGACTGTTGTGTTTAACCATGTGGTTGGGGCAAACGGCACTGTTGGCCTCGGGGCATTCATTTTAAATCACGATTGGTTCCCCTTTTACACCATCATTCTCCAAGAAAATACTTTACAAAGCATCAATGAAATTATAGGTAAGAACGGAATTTTTGTTTTGACTTTATTCTATTTCCTATAATGTTGGTCCCTTTTTCAGGAAACTTGTCCGAGTAAATGCCAGCTGGACCGAAGGTGGAAATAGATTTTCATGTTTATTATATCTAAGTAATCACACTCCTATATTTTTAATTTATAATTATATGAAAATATTTGAATATAATTATGTAATAGCGCAAGTTCCGACAGTTTTTATTTAAAATTAATCCTTTAAATTTAAGAAATAACCTCCGCGAACATAAAATTCCATTAATCTGATTTTGCTCTTGTTATTTGATTTATATTCCTCATTAATTTATCCGCTTTATCAGACCAAAAAACTCCTCAGACTCCCTGTCTGTTTTACAGAAAATAGTGATTCCTTTTGATAGAAGTGCCTCGTAATAATTTATAATCTAGCTACTATCATATATCGATTTTAATATACAGTTTGTGAATCTTTCTCTTAAGACCAGAATTTTTACTTTTTTAGCTTATTCTGTACATTCCCATATTTATCTATTGTTAGAAATAGTAACCTCCGTAGTGTATTAAGTTCAGTTAGCAACTGTGAACCAATCCAAGATGATAACAGTGTACTTCAAAATCGTTATATATTGTCTCATTCTATTTTCAAATCTATAAATGAGATTACTACTCATATTCATAGTAATGCTTTTGTTGATAATTTATAGACTCCGTTTCACAAGTTACTGAACTACCAATAAAACCGACTGATATTTAATGTATTCTAAAGATCAGTATACAAATAACAGATTGTTTGCCCAATTATCCCGACTTTATATATATAGAAGTATTACAGTATGATGTGCGTTATTGTAATACAAAATAATTACTGTGTAATCTCTTGCTTATTAGATAAGCGAGAAGGTGTGATTAATTAAAATTTACAATTTCCTATAATGTTATTACGAAGCTGTTTCATGAATTATTAACGAAATTCTGCTCTCAGAAAATAGATGCAATAGGAGCTGACCGACACTTTCGATCAAACTGTTAGTAACTGCCATGTTAATTTCTTAAGTGGTTTTATCGTTTCAATGAATATATAATGAAGTATTCTGTCATATACATACACACCCACGTATCGCATAATGCTCTATAATTCGTTTTATTTACAAGATGAATCAAGTTTCAAAACTGGTTTTTAGCCCTTGTTCACGCAGTTCATGTTTTCGGAAGAATTTATTGATTTCCTGTTTACTTAGCGAAGTCGCCATGGCTGGCGAATACGTCATCAACACATTCCAATGACATGTTGGACGATATTTATTGAAGGCGGCGGAAAATGGCAATTATAACCATCAAAGGGTTTGGGGTTCTTAGGTTTTATTTCTAAAATAAATTTTCTTTTGATCCAGACAAATTACATGTAGATTTCTTAAAAAACTCCTTGTTCGTGATATGTTGCGATTTAATATATGTACCTGCTGTCATTGGTCAGTATGGTTGGAAATAGAAAACAAATATCTTCAGTTTTATCTTCTAATTCGAAAACCAAATCATACCATAATCTAATTTGTAAATCGAAATCTTAATTCTATGTCATTTGTTGACCCATATTATTGTTGTTCTAATTCGTGTATACCTATTTCGTATCTATTTATATATTTCAAGTGATATATTAATAATTCTGAAACTACATTAAATGAAAGACAACCTACAATAGTTAAATGAATTGATTGATATATTTATAAGTTATATTCCAATGTAGGTTGTATGTGTGTATTGTAAAATTTACATTTAATATTTAATACCTTTTGCTTCTAATTTTATTGAACGCAATTATTGAGATTCGATTTCTGCTATCATTTTGTGATTCGTAAATCAAACGTGCTCTATTGAATTCCATCATCAATATTCCGTTTAGGTTTCTCATGCCTCTGTTTCTTGCACTCTCACGCCTGTGAGTCTATGTCAATACCCGTGAGGTTATAATCCCATATTTTACGGTCTGAAAAATAGATTGATTCGAAATTCCTGTTTTGGCAGTGTGGGTTCCAATATGTTTGGTATTTTATTTACCAAAAGCATTTCTGATTTATTTTTACTCTTACTGTTTGTTATTTTATATTTTCTTGTTTTCATTATGACTATTAACATCAAATTTTTATTTTGTTATAAAAAAAAATGACAATGATGTATATTTCATTGCCTTCGAAACCCTAACCTACTCGGGAATAGCATCTTCTACTTTTATTAATTTCTCCTTGGAATGATAAATTTCAACATAATATATGCTTGTATTCTCTAATTCCGTGGTCATTTCATAAAACAATTCATATGATTGTACATATTTCGTGTAGTGGCTTGAAGTAAGAGAAAATAGAAAATTATTACTACATTAATTATCATATATAAATTATGATATTATCTACTAATCAATAATCAAAGTTTAATTTGAATACGATTCAATCATTCCAAAACAAATTAGTTGAAGTCAATCAGAAATAGCAATTTGCTGAATTTTAATGGTGTAATGGTAATATTTAGATATTATAAACTGATTATTTGTTTCATGTTTATCCTATATTTTTATCTCGCAAACTTCTATTTTACTGATTACTTGAGTTAAGTTGAATGTCACATATATATATATTTATCTATTTGTCCAGGAAGAGATCATCTTACAATTTAAACTCATTTATGTTAATATCTAATTAGTTAAAATTTTGTTTACAAAGATTTCAAAATATATTGCAAATGCATCGGGGTTTTCTAAATAAGAAATTTATTTGCTTCTATAAAATTATCTGGTGAATTAAAATTTCCATTGACTGATTTCGCAATATACTCATTTTTAATGATACCTCTATTTAATCCTTCATTTTTATGTTTTTCACTTATTATTCTTATAATACATTCTCCTAATATTTACTTTGACCCTTTTATGGTATTTATCAAACAATCGAAAATGTTCCTCTTTTATTGTTATCATATCTCCGCCTGGGTTTCATTGTTCCTTCTCAAGGGTGTGGTTTATTATTTTGACTTCTGTTGTCACCATATTTCTATTATTGTCCAGTCAAAACTGGTTTCCCAAAAAATTCTTTTGGTTCGATTTCTATTTGTTTCGTTTTTGGGCATTTGTGTTCAGTTATTCCCTCTGTTCATTTCGTGCTCCGTTTTTATTTCAATTTTTCGACAATGCCTAGTTTTCGCCATTTTTTACGGACCCAGATCTCTCCAACTTGTGTGGTCACCGTTGGTAAGTTGTTACTTTTCTTTTCCTTATTTAATTGATTTATATTATCACTTATTTCTCTTGTTTTTAGATGGGAAACGAATTGAATATTTCATCTCCCGGGATACATGTGTATTTTTTAATTTTTATATATTTGAAATCGGTGCTTCCCGTCCGAGGCGGACTTTTAATATTCCATTCCCGTCGTGGGATTCGCTGCGACGGATTCGTGATCTCCGAGAGCAGGACATTATTATTCGAGCTCTTGGCGATCGACCTGATAGGGTCACCGAAGCGGTTTTCAGGGGAAACGGGGCCAGCCAAGTAAAACTGTCTTTTTGCGGGGCCGTTGGAGCCAACGTTTGCTCCTTCAGTATGCGACGTAGCAGTATCCGCCGACTAATTAGAGATTGTGGTAAGCATTTCTAGTAAAAAAAATTAACTCGTAGGTATCAAAATTCTATTATAGTATACTCATTTATTTCAGATGTTCCAGCCTGGCTTAACAGCGATTCTTCATCTGAATAGATATTTTAATTTTTAATTTGCTTGTTTTTAATTTTTAAATCTGTCCTCCATCATTTTATAAATAAATCTGCTCTGAATGTATAAACTTCGTATTTGTCTAAAACTACCACCTCGAAGCTATTGTAAGATCCTTTTACTATGAGTTATTTCCATTTGTGTTCGTCTGAGTTATTTATCAATAAACTTATTCTGAAATAGATAAATCTCCAGCTATAACCGCTCGTTCAAGAATTCGATCAAACTAGAGTTTTTATTTTGTCTTCTCATTCTGATATTAGAGTTTAATTATTTTCGCATGACGTATAATATCCAATTAACCTTCGTGTTAACGAAGTCGCTAATTAAAGTTAATGTGTTAATTTCAGATGATAACATATTTGTTACTACATAATTGCTAATAAACTAAATCTCCGATATTCAGAAAGAAATTAGCAGTAGCCGCACTTTTGTTTCGTTATTTCAAATCAATTTTATTTTGTTTCGTTATTTCAAATCAATTTTATTTTGTTTCGTTATTTCAAATCAATTTTATTTTGTTTCTGTTGAAATCCTTCTGACAAGTATTTTATTATAAAGTCTGTAGTTTTGAATTAATCTTAGTGAGGTTGATCGAAGCTGTATTTTTGTTCAGTGCCGTAAATTCAGTTTGTAAATGTAAATAAATCTAAAAGCCTGTCGACTTCGCTAGATATAGTATGATTGGAACAATGAGTCATCGTAAACATATTGATATCATTGCATTTATTATTTATTATAATATATTACGTTATTTTGTAAAGTTATTAATGAATATAGAGTTTATGCGTCATTATACATCGTCGTGATCTGTATGTGAAACACAAATTTAAGGATTGGTTTCGCCGTTTTAATTTATTTTAATTAAACTTAATGACAATGTTTAGATCAACCCCCTTGAAATTTTATAGATTACGGAATAATATATATATATGCTGATATTGCATTTTTGTATATGTATATAAAACAAAAAGATTGTTCGTGAATTTAGTCTCAATTTGCAATGTGATGATTCATACCAATATAATATTCCGTTCAGACCAACCACTAACTGAATCGAAAACGTTAATTCCTATCGTATAGGAATTTAAAATTGCTGATTTTTTTGTGAATTTCATCATACAGCGCGTTCAATTTTGAAATTTTATTATGAAATTTTATCTTTATGTTGTTGTTTATTTTTAATTTTTAATCTTAGCATATTTATTGGTTCGATAGAATGAACTTGGGTGAAAAGTATCCGTCAGAAACTTTTAATGAGTCATAAGATTGTATTTCAAGAAATAATTAATTATCTTATAGAAACGTACTTATAAAAGAAATTATTTTTATGCAGGGGGGGGGTTCTAATAGCATTTTAATCCGCTATGACTTGCATGTGAAAAGAAAGCTAGTATTGTTCGGAAGTCTCCTTTGTTGTGTTGGGGAAAAACCAAGAAACCCTTGATGGTGTTTTTGTCATTTCTTAAAATGTTGCAGTTGGCTACTGAGTTAGTTGTTATAAGTTATTCCCTGTGTTTACCCCGCTCCTCAATTTTATAATTTTTTACTCTTTGGAGTTTGTTGTGCAATGGCTAATTTGGGACACCATTATTATTTGGATAATTGTACTGGTGCACTCTGTCAGTATTCGTATGGTAAGCTTTTTGTTTTTCTTTTCTTTTTCGAAATTATTTTCAGTTTTTGACAAGTTGTCTCTCTTTTTCCACAGGACCCTATCGGGTTAAATACTTTATCTCCGTACACAACGGCAACCAATACTTTTTCAATCTTTACGTGTATATTTTGCAGGGCATCAGTCCCATAAGATATTTTAATGTTAAATTAAATTGGTCTTCTTTACGACGGCTGTTACGCCGTACCATGGTGATGACCCGTGCCGTAGAGGCAAACCATTTTGGTGTTACGGAGGCCATTTTTCGCGGCGATGGTCCGGGGCTTATGGAGATAAGTCTGTATCAAGATCTAGGGCCGACTCTGTATTGTTTTAAACTCCGTTGCAAAGACGTTCGTCGGATGGTGCAAACTCTTGGTGAGTTAAGAATTAATGATTTTTCATAATAAACATACTCACGTATTTTAATTTGTTCTTCTTTAGGATCTGTTTAATAGAAGAAAATATTGGCCAATTTTGAAGAAAATTGTAACAATTATTTTGTAATATTCCAATATTGCTAATGTATCGAATTGCCCCAATATATATATATTTATATATCATGCATATTGAATTTTTGATTTTCAGTTTCCTTACGAAAAGTTAGTCTTTCGCTTGTCGCCCAATCATTTCTTTTATTTGATTGAGGAATTTTTATATTCCGAAAGTTGTGGATAATACGATAATAAATTCTGATGACAATACGTACTGAACATGGTTTTAAGAAAATAAGTTAGTTAAGATTTCACTTAAAATAAGCTTTCAAATGATCCTTTTCAGAAATAAGCTCTGCGAAAGTTGAATTTATTTTCGCATTTTCCGTCTTATTAATTTTTATCTCGTCAAAATCATATCCAGTTATCTATCGTTTCTCCTGGGAAATTAATTCAAAAGCTCTGTCATCAAGATAGCTACTTCATTCCAGGTAATTCATTATTATATCGTGTAGTAAACCTCAACTGTTGAGCTCCAAGAGTTGAAATTTTTTGAAAACTGATTATTGTATTAACGAAAACTTATTGTTTTATACGACATTGGTGATATCCCAAATGCCCCGTTTTACAACCATGGAAAATTTTCAGCACATCGACGTTATTTAATACAACCTTGTTATCTAATATGCTATACTATTTCCGAATCTATAAGGCAAACTTAAAATCGTATTTACGTTACTTCGTTTAATACTTAATAGAATATACTTTGTCAGGTACGAAAATTATTGATGGATATTTAAATTGTTGATATCTTATCATATATTTTAATTAGTATGTAAACAATAAACTCGCTGGTGGTTTTGGTCATTTTGTTTTATAAGAATCAATTCAAGTTAAATCTTTAAGCTTCTTCAGATAATATATACATATATGGTCATTTTGTTTTATAAGAATCAATTCAAGTTAAATCTTTAAGCTTCTTCAGATAATATATACATATATATATTTTAAATTACAAGCTCATTGTGTACCTAGAAAATTTTACTTAGTATCCAATCTTTCTTGTAATCCTCCTAAT
This sequence comes from Campodea plusiochaeta, assembly GCA_034698565.1. Classification (NCBI taxonomy): domain Eukaryota; kingdom Metazoa; phylum Arthropoda; class Diplura; order Rhabdura; family Campodeidae; genus Campodea; species Campodea plusiochaeta. Next base: position 1,948 of record JAQIWE010002915.1, on the reverse strand, counting down.
ATATTTGGTTGTTATTGATAACTTCGGAATCTTTTATCGTTTCTAAATCGTGCAACACTGCCTATAGGAATTTCGGAAGTTTTGTATTGTTGTATTGTCCTCCTATAACCGCTATTGTTGTCATAGGTTTGGGAGAAACCCAAAATATTGTTACCGTTTTTCTATCATAAAGTTAGGGGGGAAGGATTGTCGTTTGGAGAAAGGTAGTTTAGTCTTGGTTCTTCTTCTGTCCAGTGTGTTTCTGTGTGTTACTATTTCGTATTTTTGTAATGGCAGATATCAATGAGTTCCTACCCTTTATGATAACTCCGTGTTATCAACAGATCTTTGGTAAGCAATTTGCATTATATTTTTATTTCAACAAAGCAAATTAATTGATCTTTCTGTGTTTAGATGGATGGCACGTGGAGTATTTCGTATCAATAAAGGATTCCGTAACGTTGAACTTCTACGTTCACAATCCGAAGATTAGAGGCCATCCGGTCGATATTTATCATTTTAATATTGATCCGTGGTACAGAATCAATATGTTCGTTGATCTTTCTGGGAAAGATCATTTCATCCTCTACACCGATAGTTTCCACGACGATGACCGTGACAAAGTTGGTGTGTTCAGTGAAAATGACACGCATCTAACTTTGATCTTTCCCGGCCATCGATTCGCACTCCCTCGTGCTGATTTTAATGATATCGCCCGTATTCTTGGTGAGTTTATTAGAAATGGGTTGCATACCGTATTCCAAAATATAGTTATTTATACAAGTTTGCTTCTATTTCAGATGTGAAATATAATAATGCAAAGAAATGAATTGTCCTGAATGTATTAACGAATTTTAAAAGTCGCTACAAAACAATTGTATTATTGTAATATTTATTTATTGAATCAATCATTTTATAATAAATTCACCAGTAATTAGTAAGATTTAAATTTGCATTTCCATCATTTCCTTACGGATCCCAAATATTTAATTTTTGTTGAAAATGAGTGTTTTTCGAATTATTTGATTCTTAATGCATGGAGTATTTTCAATGTGGAAAAACTTTATTTCGCGTCGTTTTGTCAATCACCATTTTGGGATTCTATCTCCGAATTTGAAATAATAGATGTGATGCGTTGTACGTTTCAAAATCGTTTTTTTTTTAGCTTCTTAACCAATAATTCCATTAGTTTATTTATGATGTTTTTCAATTCAACTAATTCGGCCCCATCATATTTATAATTTTAATTTAAAGTTCTGTATAATGAAATAACTTGTGGTCTATTTACAATTAGTAAATTGTATTATTTTGATTCCAATGAGATCAACACAGGCGAAGATGGTAATTTTAGAAATGTTGATCATATTATAAAATGTTATAATGATGCAGAAAGCGAACTTTCAAAATCATTTCAATTATCAAAACAGTATAAATCCAATAATCCCGGTAACAACTTGACCGTTCTATAATAGATGTTCATAAGAAAGGTTTGATTGCTATATGATTCTTTGTCATACAGAAAGTGTTATCGAAATCGTAGTTCTGTGTCGATTTCTGTTATTTAAATCCACTTAACTTATTTATAAATGTCTACAATTTTGCAATCCTTCATGGCTTCAAACCTATTAAATTGCGCGATCGATTTTGAAGTTGTTTAGTGATAGTTGACCTTTTTATGATTGCTATTGTTGTCATACGTTTGGGAGAAACCCCAAATATTGTTACCGTTATTCCTCCGAGGGTAACGAACGTAGTCGCTAAGTTTCAGTGTTGGTTTGTTTTCGACTCTGTGTACTCGCTTAAAGAACTTGCTCTCATTGTTCATTGTCTACGCAAAAGTAGGATGGCTGATATTCATGACTTTTTGCCATACATGGTTACCCCATGTTACCAACAGATTTCCCGTAAGTAACTTTGTTATTTGTTCTTTTTATATTGTGTATTTATGGCGTTTATCTCGTTTTCCAGA
>JAQIWE010002914.1:0-12477 GCA_034698565.1 Campodea plusiochaeta | reverse complement strand
TTTTCTGAAATTTTGAAGGGTGTTTTATATCTGGTTGAAGTATAATTTGTTAAAATTTCAAATTCTAACTTAAATTTTTATGCAATTCTATAGTTTTCATTATTTTTCCATTAATATATTTCTGAAACATTACACATATGCAAATGTTGGTAGCTTTTGGAGTACTCTTATTTTTCAGATTTTGGAACGTTGCCCTCGTGTAAAACAGGCAACACTTCGTATGGGCAGCTATAATTTGATTTCTGCGATTATTGCACATAGGCCAATAATTCCACCAAGTCTCATAGAAATCGGTGTGGGACAGTTCGTGAAGTTCCCTAAGTCAAATTACACTAATTTACGTAACTTCTAGATATGCTTTTTTCTGGTATTACGAGAACGTAATTTGTAGGATATCCGTAAATAGGCATAATGATACTGATTATTATTTGTCGGTGGGAATAGAGCCCACACATTTGCAGATATGTCTACTGCTGCTAAAATGCCTCTAACACTTCCTAATGAATATTAAATTGAATGACTTCTATTCATAATATAAGAAAATATCACCATGTTGTACCTCAAAATAATATAACCTCCGAACACTGATTGTTAATATACTAGTACTAAAAAGAAGCTCTTTCGAAGAAAACATAAATTTAAGTAATATTGGAGAACCTTTAATTTGTAGAAAATCATATTGAATTACGGAAATTGCCATAACTCCTCCAATAATAAATTAACATCTTATAATAAAACATCTATATTTATTACACCACAGCACGCACTAACACACTGTCATAATGACGAATGCCAACTCATAAATTCAAAACAATAAAATGCCAACTTTCCATTTTCCCTATACTTTTCAAAATTCATCTCACGCGTTGATAGTGATATAAAATATTTTCCAAAGGGTATAGGGATTCTCTTTGCAAACAGCATCGATATCAAAACAAACGAGTGGTGATTGAAATATTTTTTCTTCAATTTATTTGGAAGGGGAAAAATCCCGTTGAACGTGTTTCCGAACCCATTTGTTCTTTTATTGCTTTCGTTTCTTCGATATGGCAGAACTGGATTGCTTTCTTTGAAATATGCTTCTGCAATGAATTTAGAAAGGCAGAAAATCGCTCTTGAAGTGTTGGTGTTTTGTGGTTTTTCTCTCTCTTCACTTTATTGTTCGTCTAGGTAGGTTTGATTTTATTGTACACAGAGGCTTCTGTGTTTTTTTAAGATTTTTTTTTACAAGTGAAAGTATTTAATTTAAGCATTCATAAATTATAACAAATAGCTAAATAATTATTGTTTAATAAATTCTTATATAAAACCAGACACTTGTAGCATATTGCACTCTGGTCCAGTATAATATTTTGTGAACTTCAGTGACCTCTATAAAATAATAAAAAGTGATAATGGAAGTTGAATCTAAGATGATTTTTTAAACAGATTTCCTGTGCTTTCTTCTTCATAATAACAATCAAGATTAATGTTAATTTATCGTATTAAAAGTTTAAGCACTCTAGACTGGTGTATAAATTCATATATTTTTTCCATCTCTGCCTTTACAATTGATATTTTTCCAATTCTTCTCTTCTACAGTACATTTATGATTGACTGAAAATTCATTAATAAATTATTAATGAATTTTCGGTTAATAATACATAAATTCATTCTTACCTATCTCCTGCAATGACCTTTCGTTGACCTCGAAGCCTGTCTACGGCGAACCAATCAGTGACTTGCACGTGGTGTTTTGCAAATGCTGGCACGTTGCATTTCAAGATGGCGGTGTTTCCGGCTAGAACGTCTTGGCGATAAAGTTGAACTTCGTAGTACTGATCAACCACTGAAAGAATAAAAATGTTATTTATTACTATTCACACAAAAACCCCATCAATTATTCAAGATTTCTTTATTAATTGAAAATTTCACTTCTGGTGGTGTTTTAATTAGTTGTACTTCTGACGACATTGAAATACATTCGTTTGTGATTTACAGTCATGCGACTTTTGTGTTGTATTTGCTTGATCATGAGGTTATTAAAATTAATAAAGTATTTCCAAATTCAACTAAAATTGAAACGATAGACTAATTTAACAGGTTTTCATTTTGTGTGAAGTATCTTACACTCAATATTCAATGAGATTATCGACACAATTTCTGAATAGAAACAGAATTTATCAATCTGTTTCTCATGTTGATGCCAATGCCTCTTCTTCCAAAATCTCTGCATCATTTGATTCATTTCCTATACCTTCGTATGAAACTAATTTCACTTTGCCGGATGTTTTTTTTTTCTTGTTTATATTTGCACGTATTCTTCACTTTTCTATTTTGATCATATTCCCCTTAGCAGATCCTATTTCTACTAACAAATTCCAAGAGTTCTAAAATAAGCAAAAGAGTGAAAGTGCTTCAATAATGCAAAAGTTTACTTGGGACTTTCATATAAATCCCTTCCCCCAAGTCAAAGTAAACTACATGGAAATCCAATGGATAAAAAACTCAATAGTTTTGTTTATGTAACTATGTATATAAGTAAAGGTAGAGGGTAAACAATGCTTCTTATGTAAACAATAATATATACTGTAATGAAAAAATTTTGCTGCTTGATAATTTTGAATTCAAGAGAAACTAGAGAAACATTGTTGTAGCAATAAATTCACTATAATTTTTTGTAATATTATTAAAAAAACAGGCATCAAAACCGTTCAGTAATAGCTAATACTATCGACGGCAGATATTTTAAATAAAAACTGGTCTGATATAGCTACTTGTACTTAGCTGTTTATCTGTTGAATGGAAATAGGTCTTTAAAATAAAGTGAAAATGTTAAAAGTAGATAAATTTATGATAAATTATGATTAATGACAAAATAACGAAGAAAATGTACTGTTTAATTAATTTTTTCCGGAAAATTCCGAAGGAAAATGCTTTTATAAATTAGGTAGTGGTACTGATAAATAATGTTAACCTCACGGAATTTTAACATTTTAAAATACATTCATGAACTTTTTAATGAATCACCTGAATGTAAATCATAAAATAAAGAAAAACGTATTAATTTATCACACTTATTGATATGATGAACCTTTCCTTTAATAGATAAATGATCACTTATATACGACGAAAACGATGGAATTTTTTAGCGTACACACTTTCAACAAACCAATCTTATACGACTGAACATCTCATTTGAATGTTGAATTTCCCAACGATAACGTTGCTGACAGCACACAAAAATGCCTCCAACCAACAATCTCCTCCCTCCTCCTCCCCAAAGTGCCTACAAAATGTGACAACACAATTCTCACGAGAGAAAGAGTAGAAGAAATCCAAAGAGACAGAAGAAAAGGGAAAACTCATGAGAATTTAGGAATAGAAGCACTTAAAATGTATAGAGGAAGACATGCTCTCATCGACCCTTGTAAATGTATGGTTTACAAATAAGAGGGAGAGACAATAAGTGTTTTTATTTAAAAACATGGAAAATGATTATTCAGTGAATTTTTCTGGTCTGAGTCGATATTAAGACTTTGTTATGTTCAAATTAATTTATTGCGATTAAATATATCGTAAAATAAAAATAATTTCAAGAGCAACTTCACATACTTTTGTTACACTGATGCAGTATTATGCTGAGCTCACTGGTGGTAATCATGTAAGTGATCTCCAAAATTATAATGATTTTTACGGTATTCTATATTATAGGCAAATACAGTAAAAGGGGCATTGGAGGACACATACGTTTAGCACTGACAGTAATCAAGTCATTTGCAGACATTATTTAGTTATAATATAATTATTAGAGTTTTCCTGAGGTTTACAAGTTAAATTGTTTAATGAACAATCATACCAGTTTTAGTTTCAACTACTCCACTTCACGCTATAATTATTTCTGTTCGTTATTTAGTTATATTTAGACGAGCTTTTAAAGAAAACAAGGAAAAAGATAAATAATAAAGCATTTTTACCTGCTCAGTATTTTGTAGAGATTATAATTGTAGGGTATTGCGTATAATGGCTGCATAATTTATTCGCTGTAATTCGTGTGGATGTGCGATAATATTTAACATAATACATTGAAAAAATATGGTACATTGTTAATATATTAACTTTTTTGAAATCAGCTTTATTCACGCACTCATTAGCAAAATTAGTGATGTTTTTATCCCTTCCATTATTATCTGAACAATATATATAGTTACACTTTGCATTATTTAGTTATTATTGTTGATGAGCTCTTTCAAAATGATTTGCATAATAACATAAATAATTAATGAACGTATACTACATGTGTTTACACTCAAACTGAATATACAATACGCATATTGTTTGTGAATTTTTCATGCAGTATATTCCAAATGTTTACTATATAGCATATAACGGAAATACATAGTTAAATATTTATCATTTAAATTTCATGACACTAGTAGTACAACATAGTTTGGAATGATTTTAGATATTTTCACTTTTCAGCTTAAAATAAAATTTCATTCTAAGTAGTCGGTGTTTCGTCTTCTAAAATTCATCAGTTATTCTTTCGTCACTGTTGATAGAGTTGCGAATATTATTATAATTTAAGATAAATTACTGATAAATTCTTGAAATTATAAATGCTGAAACCTAAAAGACTTTTATTCAACAATAAAAATACCTTAAATTAAATATTCACAGTAGTGAAAACTTGTTTGCAAACAAGTATCAGGAATCAATTTAATAAAAATCTGTAAATTTAAATTGTCATGTCTTACTGCGGAGGCTAAGTGGCGTTTTGTTCTATTAAATATTTCTTTTTCAGCTTATATAGTGATTTTTTCACTCGTTTTATGAACAGTCAGTAAAACCCTTTAATTAATAAAAGGCGAAACGTCCTGAAGAAATATGTGTTTCTGTAAGTAGTTAATCCCGAGAAGAAATACTTATTAAAATTGCCATAATTGGAGTAATCTGAGATAAAGAGAGTTGAAAGTTTATGATTCCAGATTCAGGTAGATGTGACTGCTGAATCCATTTATAGCAGCAGCTTTGACTGAAAATGGAAGTGCTGCATGCTTCTGTAAGAAATTTCTCCCCTATATAAACTTATTTTTTTTCCAGGTATATAAGCTGAATAGAACATATTATTACAACAGTTAACAACATCAGTTAACAGGACATAGACTATTGTTTTGTTTGTTGTTGCTTAACAGGAGTGATTGAAATATGCACAGTTGTGGTTTTGTGGACTTCTAATTACAGTTCCAGCAATTTATTTCCATTGCAACTAACTTAATAACATCTTTATCGCCTGCCTCCTTACTTTATATCAATTTTCCGGTCACATTCCATAATTTTACAACTGATTTAATCTCTCGTCCAATTAAATGTGAGAAGTCATAAATCACTTTTCCATCCACTCTCCTCCCCCCTTCTGCAATAACTTCCCAATGTCCCATTCCATTCAGCCGCAACTTGTAATTAGCACTGATTTTCAATTACTTTTATAATAAGGTCTTCCTTTTCTTTTCTTCCTCCATCTTTAAAAGTGTAAATTGCTCCCCCCCCTCCCCCCAATCTTCTTCATTCATCTTCAGGCCACGCCCACTTTCTGACATTCAGTTAAGGAGAGGAACATCAATAATAGGAGATGGGTGAGAATATTAAACGCACAGATGAGATAAAACAGGGGTGTCAGATGATGGAATGCAAACCTCAACGGCGAAAATATATTTTTCTATTACGAAACAACACAATGATTTTTTCTCCTTTAAAAAAAAAAAAACTCTACTGCCACAGGCATTAAAAATTTTCAAATTACTCTAATATTTCAGTGGACATATAGACAGAGTCAGCATATGATGAAACCGCGAGCCAGTATTCTACAAGTACAAAAAAACTGTTCACACCAGTCCCTCAGAAAGAAACATCTTTCTAACCATGTCTTTTATGCGAAATCTTGTTGATTAACTTCCAGAGTACTTTATTTGCCAAGTAAATACTCCTCTCCAATACATTTTTTTCGAATGAGTTTTAAATTTCATTACTTAAGCCCTTTGTCCACGATCCAATTTTCATTCCATTTGCAATTTTTTAATAAAGTTCTTTGGCAAATTTTTCATCTGATGTCATAATTAGAGTAGAGACCGGTAGCGTTTCAGTACTATTCAATGTCATAAAAATATATTAAAATATGTAATGAAAATATACAATGATAAAAACAGATGGCTTGCAAATACATCAGTGATTAATGATCAATTAATTAGTTTAATTTTTAAAATTTTTTACATTTTTCAAGGCGTATAACATTATAATTGATTTGAAAAATATATTAATTACTCGTAATAATGATTATGGAGGTGTTGAAAATGTTCTTGAAGTGTACATTAAAACATTAGTTCATAAAGATATTAATACCATCAAGTTAAAATACGGTATAATGACAGAAAGCTAAATTATACAACCTTCGAAATATCTTAATAAGAACTGGTCTTGGAAATTTGTAAGAATGATAATAAAAATTAGAACTCAATTTAAAGGTAATTTTGTATTCAAAGGAAACTGTCTTGTAAATTATCCGTTTGTGAATTGTATTTGGTGTAATCTGAATGCTGTTGCTGATTTTAACCATTTAATATAAGATTGTTTGATATTTAAAAATTTGAGAAGTTTAGACTATATTTAGAAAGAAATTTTATAGAAAATGAAATGTTTAAAGGAAATTATATCGTATGAAAATGTAAAAATATGTATTTATTAAAAAAATGTGAGTGCCTACATGAATATGTGCAATATGTAAAATATTTAATGTAAAATCGGTAGTATTTTTTTCATTAGACGAGAATTATGACGACTGCTGTTTCTTGTTTTTTGTTTGGTAACATACTGTAATCACTACATTTTATGTCCAAAAATACCTAAATTGTTATGTGCATGAGTATGATTAATAAAATTATTATTATTATTATTATTGAATAAAGATCTTTCATAACATTGTAATCACTAATCAGAATCTGAATGGAATGGTAAAATCAGATCGTGGACTCAGTTTTTAAACATTGGGTTAAGAAAAGGTAATCAACATTGGAGTTATAGTGTTGTTATTTATGACGAGAAGTTGGAAATTAAAAATGTTAAAAAAATTATATTCTCGTATAGTGCAGTAGTTTATAGAAGTCTTGGAGGGGTTCGGATTCGTGGAATTGTTAGTAACACAGTTCGGTTTGTTATCTTGTTAGTCCTATTGATTTTCCACTTTTGAACCATATTGTGCAGTATAAAATTATTTGAATTTAGATTGAATTTTTTGGAGGTGGAATTGGAATCTGGGAAACTACCATCGAACAGAACATTGCCATTGAATACTACGAAGGCTTTTCGGGAAAAACTGTATTACATATATAAGATGCGCTGAAAACGATTAACATTATGATAATAAAAATACGATTTCTGCTGTTTTCTTATACGTAGTATGGCTTTACCTAAATAGTAAACTATATTTGTACGGATACATCAAATATATTATTAACATTAATTGCAAACTGAGTTTTACATTGAAATTAACATAATATCCTGATAAAATGGGATGATATGTTAATCCTGTTTGGGATGAGTAGGAGTGCTTCTGGATCTGCTTGCTACCTTTAATTTTGAATGATCTTCTTTTCTTAGTAGAATGATGCGCAAGATGAGATGGCCATTGATTTCTTTTAGATGCAAAATTATACTATAGTGGATGAAAAAAGGGTTTAAGAACCATATGATTTTTGTTGCTTACGGATGAAAGTATTTAAGAACAGATATTAGGCCAATGCCTAACCTCAACTTAAAATATTGGATGGTTATGCGTTAGATTAGTGAGAAATAATAAGTAAGTAAGTAATTTTATACAATCTTTTACATTAAGTCAGATCTCTGGTTAAAATAGTAAAAACTTCAGTAACACCAGATACTATAATTACATCACTAATATATACACACTTTAGAAATTATAAAATAAAAACACGAAGTAAGAAAGAAAGTACAGAGAGTGTTGTAATTACTGATATTATGAAACATATTCAATGATAAAATAGTATTCGAAAATAAAGTTGGTTTAGATTCCTAAAAACATAGCGTAATATTTGTAGTGAGATTTTCTGAGCTGAAGTATTATCCAAATGCTTAACTTATTTTAGGTTTTACCATTTTCTTTTATTTTTGTGATGTTCCCGACCTTCCGAGCTCGACATTATTGAATCAGCGAAATAAATATTTCTCATATGTATAATAATAATAATAAAAAATCACGCTAGAAAACCTGTTTTATTTGGAGTGAAATTGCGATATCCTTTAACCTGCAACATGGTATGGAAATCCGAAAATGGGCAATTTTTTATTGTGCATGGCAAAAGTCCAATTACAATGATTTTATGGAAATAAATGTTCTCTTGTCAATGAGTAACATAAAAGATACTTAACGCCATATTTTAAAAAGTATCTGTTTTTCTCATAATTGCATTAGTCTCCTGATATTTATGTGAAAAAAGTTCTTTTTCTGAATTTTACATATATCTATTACAATGAACAAAACTGGCCAGCCTCGACAACTCAGTTCATTACAACACTGTACTGGTTTGCAAAGACCAAAGTTTTAATCCCGTTCAGACAGAAAATTTGTTATTTTTAATTTATTTCCTTAGTTTGAAGGTGACAGAAACTACTGTTATTGTATCTGATTTGAAGAAATAATTAATCATCTGAACTACCACTTTAATATACGATATACTTTCAAAATTTTTACTCAACAATCATTTTTCTCACTCAAAATCAGAAAAACCTTTGCTGAATCCACTATTCATTTCCAAATCATTCATTTCCCATTACTCCGTCCTCTCCGGAACAGATTCCAGCTGCCCCCCTTCCCCCAGAACATCACATACCTAACGTATTTCTCCTCTCCACAAATATTTAACTTTATACTACTTCACCTCTATAAAATTAAATAGCCAAAAGGTCGAAGTATCTCTCAGAACAGCACTACTTGCAGATCGATCAGTAAACCGCACGTGAGAATGGAGCTCGGAAATCACCCTGAAAAGCACACGGCAAATTGATCCTGTAAATATTGCAAACGGAATAACGGTTTCTACTGGGGATTTCACTGTTTTGGAGAAGTTCTTAAAGGCTTTGTGTAAAGGAAGAATAAATGTTCTCTACAAAGTTTCGGGAAGGTTTTTTAAAAATGCTGTTTTCGTGTATTAGTTCTAGAGTTGCAGCTGACGGTGTTACAAAAAAATTTCGAAAATCATTGCAAAATAAATTAAGCCTTTGTGAATTTGTATTTTTTTATTTTCATTATACTTTCTTAAGCTCATAAAATGTGCAAAGCAACTTTTGATGCTGATTGATTTTCCTTATCAAGCAGTTTTTTTATGAGATTTTGAGTTTTTTAAAAGAACATAGTCGTTAAAGAAAGTGACCTTTCTTCTGAAATAAGACATTTTGTCGTCATCATTCTGTTATATTACGTGTAATATAAACAAGTATTCAGAATATACAATGTTCGAGGAAGTTGTAAGAAATAAATCAGCATCATTGTAATATTAAACAGTATTGTCTATTTCTTGTTCTTGTTTAACAGATATTTTTATCATTATTCCAGAAATAAAAATGCTGCCATTCTATAAATCAGGATTCTTAATATTTATTCCATTCAATATTTTTTGTCTTTCTATTTAATCAGAGAGAGAGAGCTGCTTTTGTAAGATATTTATACTTTAAATTCACAAGCTAATAATCGAGATAAACTAATCAAATTTACAGATATGAAATAAATATGTCAAAAACTGTAACTAATCAACACATGAATATCATGCATCATTCCTAATTGATTTATTGAATCATTAATGAAAGATAACTTACCTATTAATCTACTTCATCACCTCAATAAGTTCTTTCTTTCAGTAATTAATCCAAATTTCGATTAACCCATTCACATAGGAAACAATTACTTGAGTCTATACAATACTGAACCCGAAAGATACTTGAAGTGAATCTAGTGTATTATTATACTGTGGGTATAGTAATCGAATGTTAATCGACTTGGAGGGAATAGAAGTACAAAAACAAATTAACAGATTTCGCTAACTGCTCCCTTAGTAATTTCTGCTTAATTTTCTTTTCTAACTCACAGTATGTTCGCTACTGCTAAATCCTAACGTACAGGATGTTTCCGAATGGTTATAGAAGATATACGGGGGTATGATATAATTTTAGTGTTAGAATTCGACAAATAGGTTTTTAACTGAAGTAAACGCGGATAAAACTATCCAATAATAACTTAAGTATATGAATTCACTTGGAATATCTCAGTAGTAGAATTCAGAATAAATTTGTTTTTAAAGTGAAGCCATATCTTGTTTCCTTTTGCCTTTAACTTTAAAATGACCCTGAACGATCTGACTCATGCAAGATCTAATTGGGTTAGATAACAGTAAGCTGCTTGAGGGCTGGTGTATCAAACTGACCTGAATTTCTAAACAGTTCTTTTCGAAAAAGTGTAACCGTAATATAATTTGTGGTTATGTATTACTGCCTTTGGATAAAAGATTTATCAGTATTATTACGATACCGAGTAAAGAAAAGCGCAGGTTTCAAAACTGGCACACTCAAAAATTTAGTTCTTAGAATAGTATGGTTCACTTTCGTTACAATTTTCACATGTATATCAGCATTAACTTGAGTGAAACTTGGTAATTTTCAGATAATGATTGTGCCATTTTTCGACGAACTGACAATAATATTCAATGAAAAAAGTTTCCTGTTTGTATATATTTCTATATGTTGTTAGTTGAGAACAGTAATTTGTATTTTCTGCTCCACCCTGTAGTTGAAGGGCTTGGGTCAAATGGGGCAGAAAAGAGCATCCGGAATCGATTTGGTCCAAAACAGCATCAATTGTACTCTTCGAATAGAAAAAAGTGCTCTTGAGAGTGCAATTTGCTAAATCTTTTCACTATAATTATTGAAGGGGTAAGTGTTTTTGAAGTGTGTGTCCTCCTCTCTGTAAACATTTGCGTTTGAAAGTAGTGTTAGCGTACAACTAATGGTTTGGAATGGAAATGTGGTTCAAACATTTTAAGGTTGTTTTATTACTATAGAAGGTTCGTGATGATATGACATATTTTGAAGCGCTCGTAATAGATAACTTAGTTTATAGCATATTGCAATGTAACATGCTATTAAACCTGAAATATTTCAGGAGATTCCAAATTTGCCATGAGAGTACATGTGCTCTCATGGCAATGCTAATGTTCAAAATGGTTTCAATATTAAAAAAAAAAATTAACATTACGTTTAACATGAACGTTAGAGTGCTGGCTTTCTTGCATTCGTGACCCCCCCCCCCCAGCAGTCTCTCGGAGGTTTATCAGCTCCTAAATAAATTTCGAGCCGATCGAGATCGAACCCGTTATTTTTGTAGTAAAAAAGTTTCTCATATTTTACAAAAATATGTTCGTTTTCAGGGGTCAGAGTTCTATTTTCCATAAATACAATAAATAAAAGAGTCACCTTCCTCTGAATTTCTCAAAGAATTATAAGGATAGTAAAAAATTAATTATTGCAAAATGTATCTTATTTCAGAATTTCAAATGGCATTTTTCCAACTTATTCTATCGGTAGACTAATGAATCTACAATGTCACACATCGAACGTTCAATTACTTCAAAGTATTTTTCTTTCATATACTTGAATATCTCCGAAACTTATGAAATAAATGACTCCATAAAGTAATAATGACAACAATCGAAAACAAAGCTCTTAATGAACGAACTGACCATAAAAAAACAAATTTCCTGAATAATCCTACACTCCAACAGTCACTGATGATGTACCGACAACAAAAACATTTCAAACCACACTTTGCGAGGAATTTCAGGTATTTAAACAAAAAACTGCTTAAAAATTCCAAGCAGGATGCAACTAACCAAAGCCCGTGAATCATCCAAAACAGCAAAGTAATATACATGGAGTTGGCGATTCATTATAAACAGGGATAGAGGGCAGAGTGAAAACCACATTCGATACCACTACATTGCATCAGCGCTTGGGGTGGAAAGAATACAAATTAAAAGTTTAGTCCTGTTATATGGTGTGGATATAAATAATCTATTAAGAATTTACTGATGACGGGGTAGGGTCAAGGGATAAGAGAAATAGGATTTTGAAAATTTATTGGCATAGTTTTAGTAAAGGGTTTATAACATTTGCTTGGACTTGTGGGTTTGAATGGATGGCAGAGACATATTGAGTGGATGTCACTACCACTTTATCCTTCATAATTGGTTGTAAACAAAACAAACGAAAACAATAGTAGAATTATAAGATATTCATGACCAAAGTGGCTCATGATATTATTTCGAATAAGCATTCTAGTTTTCATTTATTATGAGTCATAATAATAATAATAATAATAATAATAATAAAGTTTATTGTCCCAACATAAGTACAGATACATAGATCCAATAGAGACAT
>JAQIWE010002913.1:0-12478 GCA_034698565.1 Campodea plusiochaeta | reverse complement strand
CGTTCCTACATCCACCCGGCTAGCTTTATCCGATTAGGAGAAAGGTAGCCGAACAACCGATTAATTTTTCCGACAACATTCTACTACCATCGCGAAATCCCGGAATTTATCGGGGACCTGCCGGACACGTTTTGGCCGCGTTGGTGGCAGGGAAGCCCCTTTTGTTCGCGGTCGTTTCCCGCTACTTCTGTGGGTCCCGTCGGGTTCCTTCGCCTGGACTTCGGAGTCAGGTTTGGCTTCGCCGTCTATAGGAGTCCTCGAATCTTCCGATTCTTTCTCGTCGATGTCGTTCGGCCGATTGCGGTGATCGTTACTTTCAGTTAGGGCAGCTGGGTGGCCTTGCTCCAAAGGCTGCTCCGTCACGTACTTGGATCTTTCCCCGCAGTCGGCAACGTTTTCGTCTGTGTTCACGTCGCAGCGGGCATGATAACGACGCAGATGCGTTACGTGCGACCGGAACGTAATATCTGGGTTCTCGGGAGGGCACAATTCGACCGTGTTGTATCCCACCCTTTTCACGATCCGGAACGGTCCTTGATTCTTATCGAGTAAGCCTTTGCTGATTCCTTTCAACGCGTTTGACAGCGTGAAGTTTTTTCGTATAACCAAATCGCCTTTCTCCAAATCAAAATCCTTGCGTTTCGTATCGAAATATAATTTGTTTTCCTCTCGAGACCATTCGACGTTATCCCGCGCTACCGCGTGCATCAGTTCGACCTTATTAAACATTTCTCCGAAATCCATCGGTTGGTAGGGGTCGATTTTCAAATCCACATTTCCAAGGCGCATATCTAATCGTGTTTTTGGATTCATCCCAAACATCATCGTCGCGGGTGTCATGCCGGTAGATCGATTTACGGTATTATTTATGCACCTCTCTATTTTCTTGAGTGCATGATCCCAGCCCCGAGGCTGGATCTGGGTGGCTATCTCCACCATCTTAAATACTTTGACGGCCCGTTCCGCCCGGTTGGCGTTGGCGGCATACGGAGAAATAGTAAGATGTCGTATGTTATTACGCTTACACATTCGTTTAAAGGAGCCCCCTGTGAAATCTGTCGCGTTGTCCGTGAGGATCGCGGACGGAACGCCCCGCTCGAATACGCTCTCCACCCGTGTGGCAGTCTTTGAAGAATTCTTAACCTTCATAGCAAATAGTTTCGTATAACCGCTTAGATTGTCTGTGATGACCAACACATATCGTGCCCCGGATGTTGATGGAATGAATGGTCCGCAATGGTCGACGTTCAAAACTTCCCACATCTGTGGCGTGCGCGCACGTCCTAACTTTCCGTATGGTTTTTGATTCGACGATTTCGAGATTTGACATCGGGCACACGTCTTCACGTAGCTGAAGCAATCGCGATACATACCGATCCACGTGAAATTTTTCTTGAGTTTACTCATTGTCCTCATTTGACCGAAATGCCCGCCGATTTCTGCCTCGTCGTGTACCCCATATAGAACTTCTTTTCGTAACTTCTTCGGTACGACTATCTTTAGGTCGTCATCTTCGCTATTCCACATTTCGGATAAGCCGGTTCCCGGTAGATGCCGTCGTAACACTCCGTCATCGGTTAGTACGTAGCTTTCGAGATCGCGGATGTTGTATCTGACTCGTTTTTCCAAGTCCTCGGTGGACATCGCCTCGACTATAGTTTGCAAATCTGGATCACTCTGTTGGGCTTCCTTCCACTCTTCCATCGTCCACTCTCGCAATCCCCGTTTTTCCTGCATCATGTTCACCTCCTCTGCCTCTTCTAGATCATCGCGATAAAGTAGATCTCGTATATTTTTCTTGTAAACGACTTTATAATCATGGTTCTGCAACTCTAATTTCATACGACCGATTCGCCCGGTGATATGAGTCTTTAGCGCGTGACTCAAATAATCACGATCCGTAACGATGGTGAAATGCCCGGTTAAATAGAACTTGAACTTTTGCACTGCCCACGAGACCGCTAGCACGCTTAACTCGCTCTCGCTCCATCTTGCCTCTGCTCCGTGCAGTTGACGACTCGCATACGCGATTAAACGGTTTTCGTTCTTTTCCATAGGCTGATATAGTACGCCGTTGAGACCGTCTTTGTCCCCAAAACATTGTAGGACATACGGCACATTGTTCACGGGTAGGTGTAGCTCAGTTGACGTCTGTAGCGTGGTCTTCAGGTATTCGAAATCGCGACCCGCTTGTTCATCCCACTCAAATTTCTTAGCCTTCTTTAACAGCTGAGTCAAACTTCGGGTGTGTTTGCTATACTCGGGTATGAAACACGAGAAGAAACCTAGCACGCCGAGAAATTTTCGTACCCCTTTCTGCGTCGTGGGGGCTTTCATTTCCGCTATCGCGTTTATCCGATCCGGGTCTACCATCTTGATGCCCCCGGGTTTGATCAAATATCCCAGATATTTGACCTCCTTCGCGAACAATAGCGATTTCTTCGCCGAAATAGTCAGATTGGCTTCGTGTAATCGGCGGAAAAGGTCCACGAGTTGATCGAAATGTTTATCTTTCCCATTCGAGTAGCAGATTATATCATCGACATAGTGGTCGACCCCGTTTCGTTTAGTGTCCCCAAGCACCTGGGACATCATATTGTTGTAAATTTGCGCACTATTTGAATTTCCCATTATCATTCGTTTAAACTTATAGGTCCTACCGTTAACGCTGAAGCACGTTTTGATCTGATCTTCTTCCCGTATCTCGACTTGAAAATAAGATTTGCGCACGTCGACGACCGATAGATAGGTGGAATCTCCGATTTCCGCAAGTACTTCAGACACATCAGGATGCTCTAGAGCGTATAAATCTTGAATCTTATTGATCTTCGAGTAGTCGACAACCATGCGTAATTCGTCCGTATCGTGTTTCGGTACACAGAACACCGGGCTATTCCACGGGGAAGGACCGCATTCCTCGATTACTCCTTGTCGCTTCAACTCCTCAAGTTCTTTTTTTAACTTTTCCAAGTATTCCGAGCGCATAGGTCTCTGCTTGCATCGCACGGGCGGATTATCCCCGGTTGGGATCGTGAACTTCGTGACGTTGGTGCATCCCAACTCAGCCCGCAATATTGCCTTGTACGGCAACAAACGCGTGTATAACGTTTTACCCTCTTCCTCAGTTAAATCCGCGCGCATAATCAGTTCGCGTAACTCGTTCGCTTCGAAATCCCCGGTCATATCGTTGATGAACTTTACTTCCTCCTCCCAGGAATCCATAACATGCGAATGAGTAACAGGACAAGCGTCGCGATCCTCCATATCTCGGTATCCGCTTTTCAACTCTTCCAACAGTTGACACCACTCATTATCGGCGCTGCTTTCACTGCTTGTCGAGTCGTTTCTAGTTCGTTTTCGAGTCATAGTTCTCGTCGCGTTTTGGTTTCGTATCATTCGTCCGCCTTCTGGTGAAAAACACAGCTTCGCCCCGACACTATGCATAAAGGATCTCCCGATAATCAAATCTACGTTCATCTCGGGTATTGGTAGACACGGTACCCAAACGATCTCTCCTTCCCATACCATAGGTACGATCCATTCTTCTCGGATGAGTTTTTCCCCTTGCGCAAGCGCGAGCAACGTACTCTTTTTACGCACCTTGATACGGTCGTTCTTATGTATATCTCGCCATTCCCTTCGGATACAGTTGACGGAAGATCCCGAATCCACGATGCCACGAATATCGCGATCTCCTATCCTCGCTACGATTTCGACTTTGCCGTTCGAATATTCACTCCCGCTTGAGTGTGCGTCGCCTCGCCTTTCATGGTCGTTCTTCTTTTTCTTCGTCAAGCTTTTCTCCGGTATCGGTAATTTCGAATCAGTCGTTCCGTCTGAGGAATCCATGCCGTCCCCCATTTTCCCACCGCGTTTTCTTTTTCGAGGTCGCATCGCTTCTTGGTCAACTGGTGGTCGCTTACTTTTATCACGGTCTAATTTGTTCTCCACCGTATGGTTCTCCTCCACGTTTCTCAAGGACTGTCCGACGTAGGGAGTAAGGGTGTCAAGATCATTATTTATCATCCATCCGTCATGTTCATAGTCCATCGTTATCGAATTCTCTTGTAGAAACACGCGACCGAGAATGAACGATTCATTCAATTCAGGCATTATTCCAACGCGTTGGTGGCACGTCCCAAATAGAAAGCGGATCGGCACAACTGCTTCCTCGGTCACTTCAGCGTCTCCCGAGGCTAACGAAATCGGGTCGGTACATGAGTTCACCTTTCCCCCTCCGTTGATAATGATATCTCGTACTTCCGCATTGACATAATTACTACTGGCTCCGCTGTCAAGAAGCGCCCGGATCTTGACTCCGTACACTTCGACTTCTATCGTGGGCTTATCCCTATGCGTTTTTCGTTTGTTGATCTTCATGTTCACGGAAAAATTCTCGCTGCGCTCCAATCTTCCGATCTTGCAACTTTTCGTCCTTTTAACTAATGACTTAAACTCCGTAATGTTCACTTTCTCTTTCAGAAGTTTGGCTACCTTCTCGGCGAAAGGTCGCATATCGTGATTAAGAACTTCGCTCGATTTTGGTTCATTCCCGCTAGAGTTCCCGTTCGCGCTCGCGTTCGCTTTTTCCGCGTTTTCGCGTTCTTGCTGTTGTCTTCTTTTCTCCCGAAAAGCTATCATTTCGTCACACAGATGTTCAGGACTCCACGGATGTTTCTGACACGACATGCAAATCTTTTTCTCTTTACATTCTTCCCACGTCATTCGTTTTTTACGATTTTCTTGTCTTGACACGGGAGCGTTAACTAATTTTGTCTCTTCTCGACGCGTTTTTCCACAATCGACCGATATATGCCCGATTTCGTTACAGGTGAAGCACCGACGCGGTTCGTTGTTGTTACGCGCGTACGGTACATCGCTACGATTATTTCTACGCGGACCGGAATTTCCGCCGCGATTTTCTTGTTGCTGGGACAATGATCCATACATCTGTTGCATCTCATACTGATACGGATTGATCACCTTCGGATGTACATCGTCACTACGTCTCTCGTTCATTGCTTGCAACTGGTTACCATTTCCGTTCGACCGAATCGCTGAAGCCGGATTGATCACGGGCTCCGCAAATAGGTACGCGGGCCTATTATCGGGTGGTTTGTTTATCGCCGCCACCGTCGCTTGTACTTTCTTCGCTGCTCTCATCAAACCATCTAACGTATTAGGCATCCCATAGCTAATAAATTCGACCCGAAACATCGGTAATACTGTTTCTAGGATTTTCGTCACTATTTCGCCCTCGGGGGCTGTTTCATCCATACACGTATACAAGTAAGTTATTTTGTTTATATAACTATGTAGCGTCTCCTCTTTCGTTTGTCTGCATGAGTTGATTTGCGCGCGGAGGTTTTCGTTGTAGTTAGGCATGTCGTACGCGATCAAAAACGTCTCTTCGAACTGTGCGAATGTCTCAAATGCGCCTTTTCTTTCGATTTGCGATGTCATCCACGTTTCCGCCTCGTTTTCCATACAACTCGGCATTATCCAACGCGCGAAATCATCCATGTTGTACTCCATACGATTAGCATACGCTTTTATTTTCTTCAAAAATCTTCTAGCTGTTATTTTTCCTACGTGCCCGTCAAATACTGGCAATTGTTGCGCGGTTTCGAACGATTGTATGTGTCGCACGGTTTCTCGAACGATAGGTTGAGTGTCGATTCGCGTATCCATCGCGTTACTCACGTTTACGGATACATCGGCCGAGTTCGCGGATGTATATCGCGCGTCTCTGTTGACCGGGTCGACAATCGATGTTGCCACCCCCTCGAGGCCACTGGTTGGCATACTTCTCATACGTTCACCACGTCTTTCTGCATCGATGCGCGCGTTTTCAGCTCTGTAACGCATACATTCTTCTTCTATTCTTTTATTTTCTACTTCTAGACGCGCGATTTCTTCGTTTCGGCGCGCTCTTTCTTTTTCGACACGCAATTCTTCCTCGCGTCTCCGTCGAGATTCTTCCATTTCACGTTTATACTTCTCTAAACGTTCTTCTTCTAACATTATTCTTTCTTGCTCGGTCAAGTAGACTTCCGCGGATGGCTGTAGCGATTTCTGCGGCCGTTCATCGTTAGGTACAACGTCACGATTTATCGGTTGTGATGAGGTGGCGCTCGGTACAGTTGTCACGCTCGCGTAATTCTTTTCGACATGAATAACCATCGTCGGGTTATTTGTTTCTTCAATTCGCGACTCTTCTTCGCGTTTTCTCACGTTTTCTTCTTCTATACGTGCGTTTTCAGCTTCGATGCGCGCGTCTTCCGCCTTCCATCGCATATATTCAGCCGTCTGACGCGCGTATTCTTGTTCTTTTTCTCTTTTTTCTGCTTCCTTGCGCGCGAATTCTTCGTTTCGGCGCGTTTTCTCATTTTCGATACGCGTTTCTTCCTCGCGTTTCCGGCGAAAATGTTCTAATTCACGTTTATTTCTTTCTAAACGTTCCATTTCACGTTCTTTTATTTCTTGGTCGGTTAAGTAGACTTCCACGGGTCGCTGCTGCACCGATTTCTGCTGCCGTACATGGCGTTCATCGCTTCGCGATTGTGATGGTGTGGCGCTCGATACAGTTGACGTGCTCGTGTGATTCTTTTCAACCCGAATAACCTTCGCAGGGCTATTTTCTTCTATTTCTATTGCCTCTCGACTACGTTTTTCACTCATGGTCCGCGTTTCGCCATCGATTTCCATTGGTCGCTCGTCACGTTGATGTGCCCGTTCGGTTTCTTTCTCCGAGATCGGTACCCGTACACCACCCGCTAACCGCTGTTGACCCTCTATCATCGATCGAAACATTTCTTCCATTCGATTTTGAAACGTATCAAGTCTTTCGTTTAATTTCGGAATTTCTTCTACTTTTTCTTTTAATGCCGATATTTCGTCTGCTCGTTCTCGATTTCTTGCGATTTCTTCTTCTTTTTCGTTTACTTCCTCGATTTCTTCTTCCATACGATCTCGGGTTTCTTCTTCAAATACTAGTGCCTCAGGTACGTTTTCCATCCCTTCTACGCTCAACTTCCCACCCCGTGCTGCTGCCTCGCGATCAAATTCGGTGATGCCGGCCCCTTCAGTCCCCGGAATATCGGTATCTTGCGCCTCGAATGTACTTCCGCCGTTGGTCTTATCGTTCTTCCCGTTTCTACCCCGCAAATCATATGGTGTCTTATTCGTATCCATAATTAACTACTACTTATTTTATCGCTTGCAAAACAATCGTCCGAACTCGTCAAACCGAAATATCGCATGTACGTAACGTGTACACAATTCTTCTTAATTTTTACTACTTAAATTCTACTTAAAACTTTGTCTAACCTTGTTCACACTTTGAAGTTCACAATTCACCATGCTAGCTTCCTTTGCACGAAAAATCTTCTCGAGGCCCCACGTTGGGCGCCATTTTGTGTAGGGAGTAGGCGACGAAAACCGTTTCAAATCGGTAAATTTCCCGACGATCGATGGAAAATCGAACGAAATTCTCGCCCGGCTAGAAGCTGCAGAATTACGCCCGTCGTCGAAGGAAATATTTACGGAAAACGTTACACCCCGCTGACAACAAATTTATTTATAAAACGAGTAGCCTCTCGCGATTTTCCGTATTTTGACATAGGGTCGATATCAAAATAAACTTCCGAATCATATCCGACCGTAGCCTATTCGATTAAATCCATATTTAATAATAGGCCTTTGATTTTAGAAGCTAGCCTCGCAACCGAAAAGTCCGTTGAAGGGCGTGGTCGCGTACAAGTTTTCGTCTATAATTCGCGAAATTCGACCGATCGAGTTCCGAATCGCGTGTAGAACCGATCCACGAAATTCAGCCGATCGTTTGAAGTCATTCACCATCCTCCTACCATCTTCCTAACTCATGATTTACATTTTTGTTTCAGGACCCAAACACAAGACAAACGACAAGTTCAAGATCCAAAATGGGTGTGTTTTATTTCATAAAAATGACACTGTTCATGAGATTTGGCGCTAGTGTCGCAGACAGAACAATACCTGTATACAACCTAATTTTATAACAAACTGGAGCTAATAAAATGATTTTAAATTAGAAATTGACTTTTAAACAATGTTATTGAAGATATGAAAAATATTAAAATGCAATAAAAATTACCCTTTACATATAGAGGTCGTATGCGATTCATCTCTTTAGGCAACTATAAAATCACTGAATGATAATTGTAATATTTTGTTCTACTTAGTCTACTTACATATTATTTCACTGAAGTTAATATATAAAAATCACAGAATACACAAATTATTTGAGTCCGTAAGCTTAACTTTCGTGTCTTTGAATTTGCACTGGTTTTCACTTAGGCGCTTTATGCACTGAGTCCATTACTTTCACATACAGTTTATAGCCTATCCACAGCCTCTCTGGTCCATACCAAACAAACAGAAGATGCCCACAAATCCATACATTGACTCTCCATACTTCCTTTCTTTCCTGCTTTATCTGATTTCTCTCTTTCAATGATCTTTCCCTTTCCTTTCAGCCTATCTCCATTCATAAACGTTCCGGATCTACCAATGCACGTACGTGTTTATCTTCTGCTAGCTGTCGCGGTGTCGGTTGCAGATGCGACAGGACTTTCGATTTTGATGGCGCGAATTTAAATATAATTTTTACGATCTAATAAATGGGGCGGCGCGAGCTAGCGTTCCTACATCCACCCGGCTAGCTTTATCCGATTAGGAGAAAGGTAGCCGAACAACCGATTAATTCTTCCGACAACTTTCTCTTCGACGCGCTACATTCGATACAACCATTCCAAACAAAATATTCAAACGAAATCTCGGCGTCAACAAATCTTCACCATCGTTGGGTTCCTCGATTCTCCCGTACCGACGATTTCTTCTTTCTTTTCTTTCCAACTACACTATCTTTTCATCTTTCGTTCTTTACAACCGTTCTTTTCTATACCGATTCCTCGAGTTAACCGACTGACGACGACTTTATCCTTCGACCAGCTACCGTACTAGTGAAAATGAGGTTCGCTTACCTTCCGAGGTATTCGCGTTTAATCGACCGAAAACTCGACGCAAGCCGAACTTTCCCAATTGATGTTTCGTTATTTTTTGCTTTCTTTCGCTTTGCTTTGCACGACTAACCTACGACCGGATTGCTGGGTGACTTGGACAAACGATACGCTAATACTATAATTCTACAATAATATTTACATTGTTGACGTACCCATTTCTAATAAACAGGCATCATCCTCCCGTACTTCCATGGCACACTCAATTTCACTTTGTCTCGTTCAGGATTCAACCACTCATCAAAGCATTGTCTCATTTCAGGCCAAAGAAATCCACACTTGTCTCGGATGTGATCTATCAGTTCATCACATGTACCTTGTCTCGATTCGGGCTGGAATATCTCATGTTTGTCACGACTCGGAACTTGCTTCTGGTCGGAACGCTCGTTTTCTTCACTTCGGTTTTCTCGATTATCGACACATCGCTTTTTCTTTTTGTCTTTGTCGTTGCCGCTCCGATAAATGCACGCAACATACCTACGACCCGGTACGGACTTTTCTTGCTCGATACGTGGATTTTCTTTCTCACCATCGCCTCTTTCTCGCATATCTGTTGATCGCGTTTTCTTCCGATCTCGATTGTCTCCGCTTTGAAAAACTCGGTTTGCGCACGTATAACTCGATTTTCGCTTGTCTCGTCTCGAACCGCCCGAAAAATTGTTGCGACGTTTCGATTTCTCTTGTTGATCGCGTCTCGCGCTCGCATTAGTTGATTTATCGATTTGTCTCTGGATTTTGTTCACATTTCGAATACCGATATTTTCTCGATTTTTCCGATCTTCTAGTAACAACGCTTCTTTTCGATTCTTCTCGCAGATCATGACTTTCAGTTGATGTAGTTGAAAACCAATCTCGAGATTGTCTCGTCTCAATCTGTCACGCTCGATTTCTGTTTCGGTAACGATTTTTCTCAATTTCTCGATTTCTTGTTCGGTATCTGTTTTTCGCAGTCGCTCTAGTCGTTCGGTCAAACGTCTGGTTATCTCTTCACCATTGAAATTGTCCTCTGATATCATTCCGTCATCGTGTACGTTACGATCTAACTCGACTTTTTCGCATTCGTATGTGTCTTTTTCCGCATATTGTTGTTTCCGCACATCTTCATTTTCGCACCCTTGGCTCGAAATCTCGCTTAAATCGACCGAAATCATGGCTACCGAATTTTCCACGCAGGTAAATTTTGTCTCTACTGTTGAATTGCCATTCTCTTTCTTGTCTACACTCGAAATGGCCTTAACGGGTTCGTTTTTCGCGATTTCTCGTTTCTCGCGCGTTTTTACGTTTTCCGAAAACCCTTGCGCTTTCTCCAATTCGCGACGCAATCCTTCTAGTATCTGGGAAGCGATTTCTGTTTTTGTCGCGCGCTTGCACTCGTCCGCGCTTTTTGTTGACTCGATTTCGCTATCTTCTCGGTCTTCCATAATTTCTGATTTTTCTCCTTTCGGACACGTCACTTGTTTCGTTTCTACGGGATGATTACGTTGATCGCGATTTTCCGGTTCGGCGAGTGGGCAGCCTGGCTCCGAGGGCTCCCGAGACTCGGTACTTTCGCTCTCGACGCAGCCACCGGTTATTGCAACATCTTTTTCAGTCATTTTGGGCAGGACGACGTTCGCGATCGCGTTTCCGTCCTCGTTCGCCGCGATTTCATGTTTCTCGACTTTAGCCTGCAACTTTTTCATACACTCATGTTCTTCGATTACCATTTTTGCTTCTTCTTCAACCGGGTTCTCCCGAATTTTTTTCAATATACTTTGATAATGGTTGTAACAATAGTATATTTCACGGAGACGACCCTGGGAATCAGGCTCATAATCAGGGTCTTCACTGACTTGCCGGTAAACCTGTAACACTTGCTCATATGGTACTTGACGCTCACACTCCTCCTTGGCTTTAATCGCCTCACACATCCTTTCCTGATTCTGTTTGCTATGACAAAACTTCGATTTGGTACCGAATTTGTGTTTCGGGAAAAACGTTTGAATCCGCCTTATTATCCTTATATCGATTTTATTGGTCTCTGCAACGTTCTCGTAGTTGCTTTCCTTCCGAACATCGGTTTCCTTATTTATCCCGAACCATTTTCGTTCGTTTCCCGTTTCCATGGGTGTGACGAACCCAGTTCGTCCGAATTCGAAATTCGTGGGTATTTCGAGCCCATCTCGTCCAAAATCAAATCTTTCGCATTTTTGAACCGGTTTTTCGTCTTGTACACGCTCATTGGAGTTTTCTTTCTTGGTTTTCTTCTCTTTCGGGCTCTGTATCGCGACAGATTCTACGGGTCGATAACGTTGATCGCGATTTTCCGGTTCGGCGAGTGGGCAGCCTGGCTCCGAGGGCTCCCGATACGCGGTACTTTCGCTCTCGACGCAACCACCGGTTGTCTGTTCCTCTTTTGCGCTTCTCACTACGATTTTGTCGCGCGTGATTCCATCATCGTGCTCGTTCCTCGCGATTTCACGATTTTCGATCTTCTTTACTTTCGTCAAGACTTTGATCTGTTGTTTCTTCATCAAATCCGCCACCACCTCAGTTAATTTGAGCAGGTTGTCGACCACCGCGTTATCGGTTCTGTTTTCGCTTCGGAAATCGCCCGATCGCGCGTTATCCGCGTTTTCACGGTCTTCTTGCTCTCTTTCCAATCTCTTTCTTTCTTTGTATGCTTTCATTTCATCACACTGATGTTCGGGACTCCACGGAACTTTCTGACACGAGAAACATAACTTTCTATCTCTGCATTCCTCGAAAGTCATCCTCTTTTTACGGTTTTCCGGCTTTGAACCACCGGGATTGGCTAATTTCGTCTCTTCGCGACGCGGTTTTCGACATTCGCGCGCGACATGTCCAGTATCATTACATTTGAAGCATCGACGCACGTCATCTTCGTCTCTCGCGTACGATACATCGTTACGATTATTTTTACGCGGACCGGAATTTCCGCCGCGATTTTCTTCTTGTTGTGACAACTCTCCATACATTTGCTGCATTTCATACTGGTATGGGTTGATTACTTTTGGATGTACATTGTCGTCCCTCCTCTCATTTATAACCTTTAATTGGTTACTTTCGTCATTGCTTCGCTTCTTCAACCCTTTCTCGAACCTGGGTTCCGCGCATAGGTACGCGGGCCTATTATCGCGTGGCTTATTCATCGCGGCCACTGTCGCTTGTACTTTCTTCGCGGTTCTCATTAATTCGTCTAACGTCACCGGCATTCGGTTACCGATGAATTCGACCCGAAACATCGGTAGCACCGATTCTAGTATTTTCGTCACTATTTCGCCCTCGGGGGCCATTTCATCCATACATGTATATAAATAAGTCATCTTATTTATATATTCGTGCAAAGTTTCTTCTTTTGTCTGTCGGCTGGAGTTGATTTGCGCGCGCAAATTTTCGTTATAGTTGGGCATATCGTA
>JAQIWE010002912.1:0-12478 GCA_034698565.1 Campodea plusiochaeta | reverse complement strand
GAATTTCATTTTACAAATGTAAGATTTATTATAAATTTAATATCCGGCAGACCAAAACATTTCAGTGCATGATAGCTTCTATGTTATTTTGCAGATTTAATACTGCCTTACACAAGGATGGTAACGGTGAATTCTTTTAAAAAGTTTTTAGTTTTGAACATATAGGTTATCTTATATTATTGACCAGAATGACGTTCAATTTATCATGTTGAAGTTTTTGAAGTGGCAATAATAAAATATCTTCATTTTACATAAATTTAAAAACCTTATCAATAATATTTCTTACCATTTGCAGTCGTTTTATTGAAAGGAGATTTTTCTTTAAATATTGTGGAATGCACAATATATAAAAACTGCATCAGTACATCTTAAAATTAAATTTTCAAACAGCGTTTTTCATCTATATTCCAGATTCAGGTAAAGAAGATTGCTCTTACATCAATAATGTATAAAAATACGACCATCATAACATTTCTTCTTTTGGTAAATACAATCATGGTGCTATCACAGTTGCCACCATGCCCAGTAAAACCTGGGACGACTACGCAATCACCAACTACTACAACTGCAGAAATCATTTACCCAACAGACCCAGGAAATCTACCCTCAACACAAGGTCAATCTACAACAACACAGGGTCAATCTACGACAACAAGTGGTCAATCTACGACAGGTTCTGGTCAGGTTTCAAGTGTAACATCAGGAAGCGTAACTTCGCCTGTTTGCCCTGAAATCAATCCTCCAGGTGCCTTCTCTGGATTTGAAAAGGTTAGAATATTTTTTATTTGAAATATCTTCTTGACTCTATCAAAACAAAATTATTAAAGACTAATGTAAAGCATATAAAAAAAATAATCTACTATATTGTGATTAAGAATTTCTATTAATCTAAAATTATTTGGAAAAGTACTTGTGATTGTAGTTTTAAAATTTACCGGAATCACCATAAAATAACAGTTATTCTAGACTATTAACAATATATCTATTTTTGCAATGTATTTTTGCATTTGCACTAATGATGCCTTTGCTGTAAATAAAGGCAAAAATTATTAATAATGTCTACATATTAGACCAAGAAGTTTCTGTTAGTGGTAGAAGTCAAAAAAATATCTGAATCACCAATTATAGTCCACTGAATCTCTGCAAAAATAAAAATATATACTAATAGCGGGTTCGAGTCCCATTTGAGCCGAATTTTTTCTTGTTCTTAATTTATTTTTCCAGTGCAAAGTAGTAAGTTAAAACATTTCATTGCAAAGCTTCTAATAATATAATTTAAAATACTAATATAATTTATCAATTTTCTTCCAATATAGTTGATGAACTGCAACTACACTTTAATAGCTCTTCACGCTACTGCTGTTGGTGTAAATTTTTATGGAAAATGTCCACAAGTACCAATCACTATTGCTGATAATTATACAATGGACTTCAGTAATATTGCTGAATTGGATATGACTGTATACGTTTGGATAGGTGATGGAAGCTTCAGTAAGTTCTACCATTAAGTGAGGCAAAAATATAATTGACTTTTGATTTTTTATGTTCTATAAAATCTTTGAGGTCACTTTCTACAGGCTGACCCCAAAAATGGGACACTTGGTTAAAATGTAATAAAATCTGAAATATTAAAGTTAGGAAATTGAAGTAAAAAGTAGATGAAAGAGTCTTCTGAAAATATACTGTTTGATAACATTCCGTAACTTATTAAGGAAGACACAGCCTTTCATATAAAATAATCCGAGGGCATTGATAATAACGAAAATTTTAGGACGTCAATGTTCTTCTCGGTTTTTCAATAAAAAAGTGACAATACTTAAAATAACATAAATTATTAATATTTCTGATAAAATCACATCATTCCGTACTTCATATATTTAATTTTTATCGATTTCTTACTACTCTACGAGACGCTACGACATTTAATAATTATATTATTTTTTTGCATAATATTTTTTTCTTTTCTATGCCTAAATACTTCCTATTGTGTTCCATCGGATTACATTTATTAACCAGCTGTTTTAATTTATTTCAGCATACACTCGCATTGTAGTCTTCTCAGCTGTTGATGATAACCTTCATGTTGTTTACACATGCGCAGACACCAAGAGCCTCATAGCCATCTATCGGAATCCAAATGCAACTAATATAGATTATTCCACAGAAGTTACTACATTATTGGCCAATGAACAAGTTGATATGAATAACTATTTCACTGTGTGTGGGGAATCATCGTAAATTTTGTATTGATATGGTGTTTCTGAAGATAATAATTAGAGAATTAAATTGAATTGATTGTATTTTTGTTTCATTTTTATTTCGTTACTATATAATGATAAATGTATTATAGTTCTAGAACCTTTACCCTGCAACATAAGTGCAATGAAAATATGTCATGATCAAGATAATTGATTCGGTCCAAAAAAATTAGAGTGAGACTTCTTTTTGAAGTTGAGGAACTATATTCACTGTGTTTCATGTGTTTGAAATGTTTGCAATCCAAGTTGCAGTATAACTATATTAAATACAATTATATAACTTTGAAAGATGAAGAAAAACTAAGAAATTTCAATCACCATCACTGAAATATCAGTTCCAACCGATATTACTAAAGAACCATCTTCCTTGCAATCTCGACTTCGACTTTTAAACCTGTATTTTTTCGTTTCCAACACACATATCCCGTTTTACTTTCTTTGTTCTCTATTGTACACGCTTTCCCTAGAGACCGCTAAGCTGTGTTGGAAAAGTTGGCTTCCCGCAGGAAAAATATACCCCTTTAACGACTTTTAGTTCATTAAAAGTCTCTTCTCGACTTTCGATGAAGGCAGACTCTGCTTATGCCCCGTCCATATTTCTGAATAGAACAGAATTATTTTTTATTCGCATACCTCGTATTACCTTATTTCTGAATAATAATAGAGGGTGGCCCAAAAATGGTAAACTATTATGGAATTATAGAAATACAAAACAAAAAGCAATAACAAACACAACAATAGTCTAGGTTTGAAACATTAATTCCAGTATTCTTAATTCAAATTAATCGACATGTTTCGAGGTCACAGTCTCATCATTTGGATATTTTAAAATCCAAAAATAATCATAGCATGCTGTGTTGACAGAGTGAATTTATATCAAATTTGATATAAATTCGCTATATATCAAACTTTGATATAAATTCGCTCTATCAAAATCATACACAGAATGCTGTGATTATTTTTGGATTTTAAAATGTACGTACTAATATTATTTTCCACACTGTTTTACAATCTGCATATTTAGTTTTTCTTAATTTTTTTGTTGTACACAGATCCAGATGATGAGGCTGTGACCTCGAAACATGTCGATTAATTTGAATCAAGACTACTGGAATAAAGGTTTACAACGTAAGACTATTGTTGTGTTTGTTATTGCTTATACAGAACACATTGTTGATATCATTTCACTCAGAATTGATCAAGTAACTCAACATACTATTATTACTATTATCTAAAATTGGAATTCAATTCTTAGGACTCGAGAAATCGAAGAGATCCACTTTTATAATTAACTCTGCAGCTATTTCTATTTCATTGTCCTAAAAGACGTGGGTTCGACGCCCACGCGTTTACTGCATTGTATCTTCGGCAAGAAAGGATATATCACTATTAATTGTGATATCACATGTCATACGAGACGAACACATGTAAGACGTAATATTTGTCAAAAACAATAAGCACACCAGAACGCTAAAATATATGGATATTTCAGTAGGTTTCAGCTTCGAGAAGTTCGATTTTTAAGACTCTGGTTTCGAATTTCATAAGCATTCATATGGAATTCGATATCTCAGTGAAATTAATTACAGTATCACTATTTATATTAATTACAGTTCTGACGCTGAAAAATACCCTTTAAACGAATTTAAAATGTGAAAAACTCAGAATATTTATCAAATTATAAACATGATATCTGTTGCAGAGATCATTGACCTGACAAAATGGAAATTTGAGAAATCAACAAACAGTAAAACCATCCCTCACTACCCAAAAAGCAAACACTATAAAACAATATTCCCCATAAAAATATTAAAACCCTGTTAATATCATTTTCCCCCACCTGAAATAACGCGGGTGCGGGTAACCGTATCCATTACGGGTTTTGTTTGATATAATGTCATACGATCCTACCACTAACATTTCACCACATGTATGAAATTGATACTTTTAAATTTTATTATCTACAACACTACTAGAACTGCTGTGTGTTTAATGGTTGTATTTCCAAGCCCCAAAATCAATGTGGATCTTCGGTATTAAACAGATCATATCATAGTGGTATATTAAAATGAGGTCGAGGATTTAATATTTTCAGATTATTTTCATTTGTAATTGAACCAATACCTCGTGTGATATTTGATATAATACACAATTATTCGATATCTCTGAAACATTCATTTTGTGATCGCTGACTTTACTTTTTGATTTGAGGTATTTTTGGTATATAAGACAATAGTTTCCCAGAAATCATATACTTCTGTCGAATCTAAAGATATTTATGATGTTTAAACCCATTAGCTAAACATGCTCGTGTCTTTAATAATCCATTTATAACAGTGTCATGACTCAAACAAGTTACTTTATAGTAGAAAACGAGGTTCGAAACTATAAATCGCTACTCCTTTTTTCTGTTTTCAGAGGAATATCGTTGTCTCTAGAAGTCATGTGCTGAATAATGTGAACTGCTTTCGATTTGCCTACATTACTTTGTAACATCTCACAGGTTATCAGAGTACTTGAGCAGTAAGATAAGAACATTAACTGTGATTACAAAATATACACAAGCGTACATCATAATTATTGGTCCACAAACTCGCAGATTACCACATTATCCAAAACCTTTTGTAACTCGATTTATGTATTTTTTTACGAATTATAGAAGTGAAAAGCAAAGCATTTTTGTCTCTTTTCTTTCTAAAGAAACAAAGTTGCACAGTGTTAGTATTTCCAAGACTACACTCGTCATCCATGTCGATAAGCAGAAGCTGTAAGCGTGCAGAGTGTTTACAAGCACTGTGCCGGCCATGTGGTTTATTTCACCCGCCAAAAAGAAAAGAACAGACACAGCATGCCTTACGTACATAACTAACATTTAAACAATATTTAATACTGTACAACGCTAAAAAAAACACTCATTATATAAATCTAACATAATAAATCATCTTTTTATTACTTCACAAGATGGCCGCCACTCGACAAAAACATAAAAGACGAACATATAATACAGGTGTTCGCAAAAAAAAAAGTATCGGGGGTACAATTTTCCCACGATTTAAAACGCAAGAATTAGGAGCCGAATAAGGCGAAACCAGTTTTGGTAAAGATGCAAAAATGTTTCTTTTTTTGCGGCGTGTCACAACGTTGCTAGAGGCAGTGTTGGAAACAGGTTGAATAGTGTTTCGAGAAAATAAAGTTTAAAAATCTATACAGCTACTACTAGTGAGGTTATATCGCCATATAAAGAGTACAGGAAGCAAGAATGGAATCACGCGAACTATTTTACATGGTTTTATTAACGTTGTCAGTTGAGAGTGGAATGATACCGATCGTAATAAAAGCGATCGTAATGTGGTAACTCCAAGACTCTTAACTTTTAAAGTACTTTCAGCATAATACATTATTGCACCTTAGTGATGGAAAAGAATTAATTACAAAATATACGTATCTCGACATCAAAAAGCGGTCATTCAGTTTGGCAAAAGAAAACCTATAGAAAAAGAAAAACTTTAATGTTATATTTCTTCTGTCAATATCAGATTATAACTTCAGAAATAAATATATTACTGAAGACTTTCATCAATAACTTATCATCATAACTTCGAAACTAGATGGAGAATATTAAACTTGTAATATATTTCAGCAGGACCTCCCATTTTCCAACTCCCATTTCCCATTTCACTTTCTTTGTTCTCTATTATACTCGATTCTCACGGGACCTTTAATCTGTGTTGGAAATCGGGACTTCCCGCTGAAAAATGGGCCTTTAAAGACTCATCAGGTATAAGTGTCTCAGGAAAATGTTGTCCCATTTATACCATGTCTATTCCTTTGTGTCTATATACCCCAAACCTTCCAACTTAAGAAATTAAGTCACTTAGTCTCTATCTATCTCCGTATAGTTTTTAAACATACAATATTTTTAAGTAATTCCACATACAATATTGTTTCAGTTAATGAGTTATAGTAAATGACAAACTTCCTACTATAATCAAATATATTTGAATTTGAAAATTATACCAGAAATTTAAATTTCAGAATGTCTGATGCTTTTGTTTTCATTCTGTCTATCTTATGATGATTGTTATGATTATGTCATTTAACAGACTTGTAGGAAAACACGAAGCTCGAAATGTATTAATATCTAAAATATTATGCACTATATAATTATAATCTGTAAATAGAGTAGTAAAATTGCTTAATTGCATTGTACTGTACTATGAAAATAAAAAAAACAGTAAGAGATCAATTTTAAATGTAATTTCTATACAGGACAACTATTTTTAATTTATTAAGTTAACGCTTACTACCATTTTTTTTCACTTCAAGTCATCACATGTCTATATGTGAAAACGAGATCTCCATTTCCGGTTTATGAAACTTTGTGTTAGAATTTAAAAGTTAAAAAAAGTTAGTTTTGTCCAAACAATGCATAGATAGTTTTCATATAAAAGACAAATGGGACATTGTCCTTTGTGGACGAAACTCAAAGTTTGAAACAAAGGAAAACTAGGATAAAGGGATAAAATGTAAATATGTTTCCTATAGATAGAGTATTATGTATCATGTAAGGCAGGTCAGTATCTCTATATAGAGAAATAATACACAATATTTATTAGATTAATATGTGCTTAAAGTATTTTACGCTCCAAACTGTCTTAGCAGCGAATCTGCAAAGATAATTTGGAGTTTTACAATCTCATGAAACATTTAGTTTTCAGTTTTTCATTATCTTATAATTATGATAAATCAACTGAAAACCTTTAGGCTTGTGCATTTTTTGAAAGGAAGTAGACATCTATAGCTTAAAATTTATTTCCGAGTTTGAAATAGGAGCTTAAATGAAGTCAAGCTTAGATAATGAAACTCTCCATACTGTTTTACTTCGGCACATTGCTTACCTCAACCAACATGTGATACCTATTTAAAAATGAAATTTAACAGTGATAATTTATTGTCCGTTTGAAGTGTAAGTGATATGCGATGTTACTAATATAATTCAAATTTCCTGGTGTTACGATTGGTAAATTCACAAATGAAACAAAATCTTTGTCAATATTTCAGCGAAGATCCTTCTCTTTTATCAAGACAGTCTTGATTATGGATTTACCAATCGTAACACAAGCAAATTTTAATAGTATTGAATCCATGTCTCACACGAGTCAGATGTAACGTTACTAATATAAAACTAACAATTCAACTTTAAACATCTTTAAGCATCATACTGATGTTGAAATAAAAAAATAGAATACATCGGATTGAGGCAATGGATAGCGTATATTAAATTTTGGTTTATCATCAAATATTACATCCGAGCAAACCCGGAGCTATAATAATTATACAATCTTCAGTAGCAACAAATAATTATTATATGAATAACAATAATCTAAATAGTTCTTCTATATACTTCGTGTACTGCACAAACTAAAACTTTTGCGGAATTTTAATTATAATATTTAATTATTGCAACAGTAAGGAAATTGGTTTAGACTTATACTGTAGGTTACTTTGACGTATCACTGAATTAACAACATTAGTACCGACAAGTCTTGATGGTATTGGAATCCTTGAGACCAATCGAGAAAAGAAAAGTCGTTTGTGTAATTGAAAATGGTTCGTATTTTAGTTGAAAACTTTTCTCGAGTCGGAAATTGCTTCTAAAGCTTTACAGGCACATGCTCCGTGTTTTAACTTCCCTTTTTACTGTTAGAAATATATCTACTCTTCTTGGCACTTCGAAAAGACGATTTAAATATTTCCAATTCGTTAAACAATTCAACGAAAAAAAAATCACATAAAAATAGAAAATAAAATGCAGTACTTTTTTGCATCTGCTCCCCAATTAAACAGCATCTTGCACCTCCAGACAAAAAAGAGGGCATAAAAAACAAAAGTTCCTCCACTTTTCTTTTTGTTCTTTCTTTTATTGATTGTTTCTTTCTCTCGTCTCTCTGAGCCAAATGGGTCTTATGAATGAAACATCTTAGGAACCGAAAAAGATTGAAAGCAGTTGAGGAATCCATTTGACGAGTTCAACCCCCTCCCTCCCCCACACAACTCATATGCGGGATTTAGAGGGTGCAAAAAAAGGGGGCTTCTTGATTTGCAGTTTGTTATTTTGACATTGATTTTCGCTTTTTCACCATCTCTTTCCAAGATTTGGTAAAAGGATTGAACAATTTCTTTTTGTTATGACGTGTTGGGCGGTTGATATATATTGGAGTTATTTTGGGGGTGTACTACTGTTTTCTGTCAGCTTATCAATATTTTCTGCTTTTTCTTTGTATATCAAAGTGTTTGAACGAGAGAATATTACTTTCTCTTTTGTTCCATGACTGGCAGTTCTTTGGAAATATTTATTCTTTTATTCTTGTGTTTATTTTCTTTCATATTCTTTGATTTCTGGAAAATCAGAAACAGAAAAAATCCGAATGTGAGTGAAAAGTTTTTAAAGGACATAGCAACTCGGATGAAAGTATATCGTTAATTTGACTTTTCTGGGTTATATCAATATGATCAGTTCGTCTGCTAGTTGTACAGAAGTAAATATATTTTTATATTCAATATTAGTGTTGTTTATAAACAATAATTGTGTGATATGCCTCATACTAACAGTGAAGTGTACTGTATAGTTTAATACCATTGTTGTAAATGTAAGACTGCTTTCATTTGATGAGGCTACTGGTTACGAATGACAGTCGGGTATAACATAAATTTGTAGTATGACTTTCTACGACAAACGCAGGATATTAAATATATTCCAGGTTTGACTGACTATATGGTTGAAGAAGAAAAAAAGTTTTTTTAGAATGAGATTCAACCATTTGTGACTATTGAAATTAAATCAATATTATTTGGACCTAAAGAAATTCAGAATTTTATATTGACAACTTCATAAGGCTATATCATGGGATATAGGCCTACATACTATTATAATAATTATTATATACTATTATAAGTAAGATAGAAGTATTTTTGTAATACTGTTACATTGACTACGCTCTGCATTTCTGTAGAAATAAATCTGACGATGCAAAGTGTTATAATTAGTTTATTATTAATAGGCCCCACCAAAAAACGGTACCACTTTATGAATTGCAATATTTTCCGAAATAATAAAGCTAGAATGTCGAAATAAAAACAAGGTAATCTTATTCTTTTTCTGAAAATATATCGTTTTTTAAATCTTACGTCTTACTTTATTATTAATTATTATTACTTAGTTTATTAATAATATAGATTAATTAGTTCAACTAATAAAAATACCACAATATTCTTCTATTTTAATTTTTTCATCGGAAATCATCAGGTTTTAAGATAGAACGAATGGAAATAATTATTAAATATATCTCATAAAACACTTCAAATACTTTAAACTATTATAATATTCATTCGAAACGGGAAGAAAAGGTGTTGTTGTATTTTTCACATTTCTTCTCTGTATACAGTCTCGAAGGTCCCTTTCAAAAGATAATCCATTTTGCAACTCTTGGTATAAAAGATTTGTAAACGTGGTGATGTTTCTTCTATGCTATTGAGTATCCTTATTGATTATCTGCCATCCTGTCTTGAAAAGGAAACGAAAAGATCTTCTGTCTCTCTTTATAGGAATGAGATTGACACAAAAGGAAGAAACTAACACCATAACACTCTATGGATGGAATAAACGAGGGGTTTCACAATATTCCAACATTCTGAAGTACATCACACTGCCAACACATCCGATCACCAATTACTTCCATTTCACAATATTTAAATTACATTGGTTTTTGGTACAAAATGCTCGACAACATAAATATATTTGTTCTAACCAGCAGAACTATTTTGCTGTTTCTACTGACGACGTGAGTGATTTTTAAAGTTTATTTTTTAAGTTGATTTTTAAAGTTGAATTTTAAAGTTTATTTCGGCATAGTTGATTTTGAATGTTACATTGCGCATATAAATCTAAAACTATTACTTTGGTTCTACAGATATATTCTATCTCCTTAAGTTATGCTAATTATTGTGATACATTTTTCGGCTGCGTATGAGCGTATAAATAAACTAGGACAACAAATACAACAGTTCAGCGCCTCGAGTCAAACCTTTCGTGAGGTGAACTCAGCAACCTCATTAAGTGAGGTGATGTCGAGATGAGGTGAAGCTGATATAATTGTGATAGTACAGTATAGTGATGTGAAGTTGCGAATTGAACTGGAATTTCAAATGTTTAACTCAGAAACTACAGCAAGTGAGTTATAAATTTATTAGTAAACTAGATATATATTTTCCACCTCCTCTTACCACCTCCAACTTACCACCTCCTCAGAATGGAACATGCTATTATGTCATTGTGTAAAAGTATAGGTGACGAACCTCTCTAAATAAATGTCTTCCGCCAGTGACAGTAATAGTATCGAACCTGTAATAGTATATTGACTGTAATAGTATCGAATGATCGTTACCAAACAATATCTCTAAATATCTGGTAACAATACTTCTGCAGCTTGTTTGATACTTTTATATTTGTTCCTGTGATATGTCATTACCTCTTTTTATCTTCTGAAGATGAGAATAACGTAATATGGTATATATTGAAACAATCGTATTGGTTAACAAAAGAAACATAACAAACTGAGGGAAATCTTAAATTACTATATTGAATGTAAAGAAAATGTCCCCCATTTCTGCAAAAGAGCAATTCCTATTTACAAAAGATGGGATAAAAATCATATTTGTTACTTTAAAAAGTATACTAATTCAGTTACTTCCGTGTTGTTACATCCACGTGTTGTTACATTCACGTGTTGTTACATCCACGTATTGTTACATTCACGTATTGTTACATTCACGTGTTGTTACATTCACGTGTTGTTACATTCACGTGTTGTTACATCCACGTATTGTTACATTCACGTAAGATTATTATCATTATTATTATTCAAATATTCCTGTTTCTTCCGTATTGCGAACTATCCGCGCAGCAATCATGTTGGTTAGGTCAGAATATACACTGTAGAATAGTAATACTAATATATTTTAAGTTACGTCTTTATATAAGTAAATTATGTAAAAACCACATAACTCGATGAAAAACATATACATATCATGTATATCTTGATTCTTGACCAAAAACATTATTATGTTTTAGTAATATGCACTTGAAAAATTAATATATTATACATTTAAACGAAATTTACCAAATAAATCTAATTTATTGTTCATAATTGACTTTTTTCATTTTTGATTTCCGAAGTATATTTCGAAACCAGTTCAAGAGAAGCGATACTCTGAAAAACAAATTTTCCGACTGAATGATTAGTAAACCCTAATTTTCCCTCTGCGTTTGTAGACAAACAATTACAACCCCACGCTAATCGTATTTGGTGAGTATATACGTAATTATCACAACTTTTCTACCACAAGTGTAAATCCACAACACAAAACAAGCATAATTAACGCATTATTGAATTTCATGCTGGGGATTTATACGCGATTTCATTAATACACGCGGCGCCAAAACTCTAATTAACAATTGTTAAGGCTCACATATGTGTTTATGTGGATTTCATATACAATCAGAGTAATTAATACTGTAAACAAAATTCCATATTGATTATGACGGTAGGAAGAAACACTGATGATGGTGCACGTCAAAGTGATATACAGAGTATCGGGTTTTAAATATGAAACTGCTATAGTACGCTGCCCTATACTCAATATTGTATGAATTTTTTTACTTTAGGATAAAATTAAATAATTTACATGGCAAGTAGTACATGTAGGTAGTACATGCAAGTAGTAAAGGGAAGTAGTACATGTAGGTAGTAAAGGTAGGTGTTCTGAGTAAATAAACTATTCACGGTTTAAGAGTATATGAGGCACTTTTAAAATCAATTTTTATTCCCTTCTTTACGTCGGTAGAGCTTCTATGATATTCCAGGAGTTTCAATCATTTTAAGGCAAATTTCTTCTTAAATTGAGGTATTTAGTCTTCTTTACGTCTATAAAGTTTAAAATAATAAAATGCAAAACATTCCTCAATGTTATTAAGGAAACCTCGTATTTTAATATAAATACTTTCACTAATTTAGACATATGAGCAAAGTCTATTTTGTATTATCAATTTTTTTTCTTTTATTGAAAGATGAACCTCAATGTTCAAGTGCATTATTTAAAAGAGACTTTATTTAATGAAGTTCTTCATCTTGTTTTAACAAAATAAATAATTTTTACATGCT
>JAQIWE010002911.1:0-12480 GCA_034698565.1 Campodea plusiochaeta | reverse complement strand
GTAGACCAATCAGAGAGCTAGCTTTGGTGTCCAAGACGCAGGCAGCTACGTAGCCTTCTCGTTTATGTATATGATTAGTTTTTAATAATTTCTCCTTTTGTTCAAATATTTTTTAGTGGAAATAAAATTCTTTGCCAAGAAATATAAGCCCCATATAGTTCATTTCATGCTATAGGAAATAATTCCTGTGGCATCAATTATTGGAGTTGTGCACTTTCTTCGACACTAATGCCCTTTTTAAACTTTTTCAAGGATTCCGCAGACACGGGAGTTCCAGGTGGGAATAGCCCTGATTGTGAAGCTGTTTAGGATCGACGTTTGATTCACACGGCGTTTAAGAAACAAAAGTGAACAGTGATGCTCTATAAAATTTGAAACATTATCTCAGACTCAGCAAGAAAAGTATGGACAATCTATTTTTATAGCAGAATTCTACAACAGCATAGCTATTTCAAACATGGAAATATTATACTATTGAACTATTATAGTTCTTCCTTATTTGTTCAATGCACTCACAAATTCACTCAATATTCTTTCTGCTATTCATATTTAAATTACTTACAGTTAAACTAAAGCCGTATTAAAGTTTTGCGGGGCTTTATAATGTTGCTGCCTACTTTACAGTAGGCATAATAAATTAGACCTATTTTCAGTAATAATTATTATTTTACCTGCTTATAATACCATAAAAGTTAAATTACAATTATTTTTTCAAATTGTTTATAAATAATCATAATTTTAGCCGTAAGAAGAGTTTATTTTTCTTCAAAAAAATTATATTTATTTTTATTTTAGTCTGTAATAACTAAGGTAAATTGACAATACCACACTATCATTTAAAATATTTATTATTAAAATCTATAACCAAGTTTTGAAATTTAAATATTCTCTTATTTAATTTACCTCATAAATATTAATTGCGTAGTCATACACGAAGTGTCCATGTATTTAAGGTTTGTGAAACCTCGGAAATAAAAACTTATGAGTAATTGTAATTAAAACTCATCAGAACTCGATTTTTAATTTTGTCCGGGGCATGTAAATGATATTTTCAACTTGCCCGATGGCAGGTACTATTCGTCATTTTAAAATACACAATAACCTTTTTACCCTTCATGCTACAATTGCAATTTACATTTATTTTATAATAATTAAATTTCCAGAGTCTCATTTTATTATAATAAAATTTCTTTACTTCGCATATTACGTGCTGTCTCAACCATTTACGCAAATTTTGGTAATAACATAAATTTCGTATTTTGTTACGAAAATAAATGACCTTATTAAACGCATACATTCAAAGTGTTAATAATAGTATGCATATTTATATAAATCATATTGTTATTTACACGTTATCAGATTAAAGTTTACCTGGAGATAATGAGTTTTTTTTTCTGTAGTTTTTTTGTACCTTACATTGTTAAAAAAAATATTGAAAAAAGTTTGACATTTTTTGACCTAACGGATCAAAAGATATTTTTATTTATAGAAGTTGAAAAAGTTCTACAATGTAGCACAAAACGAACTTTTTATTCCTGCGGGAAGCCATCAGCTTAGCGGTCTCTTGGGAAAGCTAATACAATAGAGAACAAAGAAAGTGAAACGGGATCTGTGTGTTGGAAAAGATGGCTTCCCGGTGTAAAAAAAAATACAGGTTTAACTTATATTTCATCTCAATATCTCTTTTTATTTCACTGTCTGCAACATATTTTCTTTTTGTCTGGCAAGTAGGCATCATGGCGAAAACACCTGACTGATGAGTTGCTGACTATCAAGGATTTATCTCTCTTCCTAGCCAAAGCGGAAAACAACTTGAAAAACTTCTCTAACAGCAAAATAACATAGTGGGCGCGTTCGTTTATTCTCTTCTTGTTTCTCTGTACATACCACAAGCAGACTTATAACTAGAACGCAGTCTATTACAGTCTTTCTCAACTATTTCAACTATTTTGTTAGTATAATGAAACCAAAATCAATTTACAAACTATTTAGGTATATAAAGTAATACAGATTCAAGATTGAAGGGTTCAATACGAGGAGTGACTCACTCTTCAAAAATTTGTACAAAGATTTCCAAGATTGCCTATGATTCCTAATGATTTCCCATAATTGCCAATTATTTCCCATGATTGCCAATAATTTCCGATGATTGCCAATGATTTCCCATGATTGCCAATGATTTCCAAGATTGCCGATGATTTCCAAGATTGCCAATGATTTCCCATGATTGCCAATGATTTCCAGAGATTTCCAATGATTTCTTAGGATTGCCAATGATTTCTAATGATTGCCAATAATTTCTAATGATTGACAATAATTTCTGTGATTGCCAAAGATTTCCAGTGGGATTTCCTAAATGGCGTACACTGATTTCCGAAAGTGAGTCACCCCTCGGTTCAGACCTTATCTGTACAATACTGAGATAAGAGATAAATGTGTCATTTACGTTTTAAAAAAGTCATAAAACATTTTTGTAGCAAGTAATTACTTCATTGAAATCATTGCCTTATATATTTATTGCGTATTTAGCGTGATGAGGTGTTTACTGTTTTCTATTTATAACTTTCTGCAATTATTTGCAAGCAGCGAAGTGGAACAATATTATGAATATGCGATATTTTAGCAAGGGTGTGGTGTAGTTTAGTACCAGGAACAGTAAAATATCATTTGATGGTTTGAATATTAGTTATGTTTAATTTTATTTTACGTATCGATTAGCTACTATAATCTATTTGATGCTTGACTCAATCTGGTCCACTCAATTTATAGCCAGCCGCCTATAAGGAGATATTCACAATTTTCACCTACCATAATTATAATTCTACATAAAGTTAATACTAATTGAGGTTTAATTAAATAATTTTCGATTAATGATAGT
Source organism: Campodea plusiochaeta (assembly GCA_034698565.1). Taxonomy (NCBI): domain Eukaryota; kingdom Metazoa; phylum Arthropoda; class Diplura; order Rhabdura; family Campodeidae; genus Campodea; species Campodea plusiochaeta. The sequence goes on along the minus strand of JAQIWE010002911.1, from coordinate 9,602 downwards.
CCGATTCCGATATTGTGACAGTAGAATTGTCTGAAAACAATATTAACTTTACGTAGAATTATAATTATGGTACGTGAATATCTCCTTATAGGCGACTGGCTATAAATTGAGTGGAGTAGATTGAGTCAAGCATAAAATAGATTATAGTTGCTAATCGATACGTACAATAAAATTGAATATAACTAATATTCAAACCCGGAAAAAATATTTTACTGTTTCTGGTACTAATTGCTCATTATAACTGGTAGCGCGTTAGCTTACCATTATTTTTTTAATTAAACTATTTATTTAGTCAATTTTTATTAGATTTCGTAATATAAGATTACATTATTCTCATAAACAACAGGTTATTTTCCTTTTGATATGCCAAACTGCAAATAACTTTATAATAACATCTAATTTTAGAAAATTATAAAAGTAACCAATTTCCTTCGACCTGTAAACTTTTCTCACATCCTCGTAATCCACCATACTTCCTTCGGTTAACGAGGTTACATCACAAATAAACCTAACACTCTAATAACATTACTATATAACATAATATTCCAAAAATACTCTGCTACAAACGAAATCATCAGTATTTCCTACCATCAAACCTGACTGAGGGGTCGTGTACTAAAAAAATGTACACCTGATTTCGCTTGACTTTTTTTGATTTCGTTCTGATTTCACAATTTTTTGTCGTTGATCATGTTGATGTGAAGTAAAGCGAAAGCAAGCGAAATTTTTCGAAATCAAAGGAAATCAGTCAACATTTGCCCTTGCTAAAGTTTTTTGATTTCACAAAAATTTTGTTAATGTAAAACTCAACCGAAGTCGTTCGAAATCAAACGTAATCATTTAAAATCAAGCTAAATCAAATGAAATCTGTCTATTATTTTGTCAGTTTCTTAAATTGGTAATTCCCGGGCTAAACTTTTTTGATTTCGTTCAATTTCACCAAACTCTGTCAGACCTTGTATGCCTACACCGATTTCGCAAGTGCGCAACTAGTGTCTCATCTACAGCGTTCTAGAAGGGCGCAGCTCCCTGCCCTACCTCTAGAACGCCCTGCCCTACTTTTAGGGCGCCCTTGTACTATAATAATCACACCCAGGTTTCAAAGCCGTTTATTTGCGAAAATACCAACGAAATATAGTCGTTATATAGCTGTATAGCCTACATCGTTTTAAAGGTCTCGACGAGATCTTTCCATTGCGGACATGTACATCATTTAAATCGGGTTGAGGAAGAAATGTTAAAAAATGTCAAAGAAACATTTATACGTTCATTTTACGTACCCACTTTAACCAGAATGCGCCCTACCCCTGAGAAATACTAGATGAAACACTATGCGCAACCCCTCGAAATCATGAGTATTTCCTCTCATCCTTACTCGCTCACCTGACGACAAAGTTGGCAATCCTGTTTCCTTTTGGGCGTCGTTGTTATAAGAAGAAGTGGGGTGGAGGAGGATGGGAGGAGGGGGGGGGGTGCAGGAAGCTTGTAAGGAAAAGAGGGGTGGAAACGGGTGGTGGGGATGCTTCTTCCCGGTATAGAAGAAATAAAGAAAGAACACCGTCAAAAAACGACAACTTTATAAAAATCTTTTGTGCTGGGGTATAAAAATATAGAACAGTTGGTATTTAGGTTTCCGTTTGTTTGTTTATTTATTAATGGTTTGTTTGTTTTTCCGGTGATTGGTTCGTTTTTGTTGATTGTTTCTTGATTGGTTGTATTGTTTGTCTTCGATATTGATTTGATGATTTTGAGGAAAGAAAGTCGAAAGGAAGGAAGACGGAAAATGATAAAGTAATTTACAGATTGCAGTTCACACAATCATGATACCTAATTTGGTCATCTATACAATAAATTGAATTTATAGGCTAATCTATAATTATAATTATCAGCAATTGAAGGAAGCTGTCTTTTCTTTTTTGCCAATCTTGAATAACTGCAACATCTTGTTGAGTGAAAAAAGGGGTGGAGGGGGAGATTTAGAGTAGTTTCGAATTCGGTTTATATTTATTATATTTTGTTATAATCGAAAACGATCATTAAATTCATTATAATATTATACTTTAAATGTTGTTTCATTTTGATTTTTTTGTCGGGTTTGGCATTCTAAGTATATAACCGCTATGCCAATCCAGACAAAAATCTAGAAAAGGTCACTAAAATGTCATAACAACGTTTTCTTTCATTATTTTTTCCTCTTGCAGGACCTAACTAAATATAATTCAATCATTGACAATGATATTGAAATAGCTAATAAATAATAATTACTCGTTTATGGCCGATAGTAACTATAATACATGGTTTTGTTTGGGTGAAGACATTCTATAGCTATAATTACACACGTCATATTATTGTATAACTATATAATTATATATTATATAACCTAAAGTTTCCATATATACGAAGTTAGTAGCATGAAAACGGCATAATAAGTCGTTAATACCTGAGTATAATCGTAATAATTGCTCGAGTTACTCAATAAATTGATTTTTCTTTATAACTATTGTTTCTGCAACTTCGGTAAGTTGGGAAAAGTTCTCAGGCAGTGTTAGTTTATATGATATTTGAAATAACATCCCATTCTTGATGCAATCATTTGTAACTTATAAGTAAGTTGTACCGGGTAACCCTTTGAATCTAGGGTAGGTAGGTCTATATAGCATTGAATACAAATTTTAAAGGTGTTTCTTGAATTCTATAGGATCTTTATTTCGATTGAAGAAAATATGTTGAACGTTTCAATCGAACTTCCGGCTAATCCGCTAGACACAATCTTCTACAGTACATCTCGAGAATTCATTGTTGCAAAAAAGGACAATTTGTAGTATTTGTATTATTGTATAGTACGACATACGCCTAATTATTTTGCAACCTGATTTGTAAGTAAGCACAAAATGTGACGTTGATTGATGAATTTCCTAACTCTTGTTCCCTAATTGGGTGCTTTTCAATCATTTTAAGTTAAGCAACTTCACAATAAATCTTACAGGTAGGTTTGGGAGCGGTTTCCTGCACACATTTTGCGTGTCACCTCTCTTTTACTTTTTTGCTCTGTATAACTAGAAATCCCTAATGAAGGAAACTTTTACAGGAAACCAAGGGGGACTAGCTATTTTAATTTGTATTGCACCAGGAAAGGACGATTATAGTGTTTCCAAAATCTTACGGACCCAAATCGATTAACCCATCAAGGGTGTTTCTGACATTCCAGCAATTGATAATCCATTGTTGACTTATTTGTTTTCTTTGACCAGCCTGCGAATTACACAATTTGAACCACCCAAGCAAGTGGTCAACAATGGGTTTACCCGTCAAATCATTTTGAGTCCGTAAGATTTTGGAAGGACTATACAATATTATTCTCTCCACCATCTTTGATCTCCAGTCTAGACGGTGACATTTGAAATTGCAATGTATTATAGGTCACACTCTCATGCATAGTCTATGATATTTGTGTTAGATATTCCATTTCTGATACGACAACAACAAATATATATTTATGACGTCACACAGGTATTAAGAATGATTGAAACGAATGGAGCAGTATTTCCTGCTTTCCGGGAAGTATAAGAGGAAATTGCTGACGGATCAATTTGACGTAGACTCCACCAGAATAAAATTTTATCGGTGTCATCTTTGTGATAGAAAAATATATCATTCTCACATTTGCAGTCTACATTGCAGTTTTTTTAGCGTGCCTATTTATCTCATTCTTTAGGATTTTGCTTTCTGAATTTGTAGCTCGAAACTGTCGAAAGTCCATTTGATTTTAGAACAAATGTTCATTATTATCTAACAGATTTTCCCTATAAAATAATAATACTAATAATAATTTTATTGGCAATCTAATGGGATAATTTTCCCAATTACAAGATACCATATAATGATAATACCTAATAGAAATGTGAATACTTAAGAATAATATTATAAAGGATAAAGATTTACAAAAGTGACAAATTATAGAGAGAACAATAAGGTTTATGAAAAATATATAACTGAATAGAGTCATGAAATAGGTTTAAGTTTAGCTCGTTACAAATCTTTTGTGCTCGGAGAATAAGATTGTAATAAACAGACAAATTATTAATAACAGGCAAAACAAATAGATTTTTATATTTTACATTTCTCTAATAGCCAAACAAAGTAAAATGACTTTAACATCGTAATGATGAGTACTTTTCTCAATTTTAGTCAAATGACCTATATTGAGATATCGACCATAAGTAATTATTTTTATGACAATCATAATTATAATACGTAGCTTAATTACTAAAATTGATTTAACTGAATCCTTAATAATATATATACTACAACGTGTTTGTGCTCTTTATTTAAAGTTTGATAATTTTCAATACATAAACAAACTGCTGTGCAATTCAAGGGGAAATTCTATGATTTCTAGGAATAAAGCATTATTGACCTTGCACTGCATGCGCCATCGGTATTGCAATTATGTATTAGCTATAATTATCTATTGCAGTATGTATCAAAGTAATTATCTGCTTTACGTATGTTGTTTACGCAAGTTCTGGAAATTTCGAAGAAAAATGTTACAAATTTTCATGAGAATCCTGTTGTTTCATTTGTCTTTTCTGAAGTTTCCGCTGATCTTACGAGTTACAGGCGATGTATTATTAATTTATCATCGGGTAATTATTTTTGTCATTGTAAAGAAAAGAAGAAGAAAAATTGAATTTTTTGTGGGAGTCCAAACGTCAAAAAAGAAATAAAGTTTACTGTTTCTTTCAATGTAGTCTATAAAATAAAATGATTAATTTGCATTATTTTTAAGTTGGTTTTGCTACAACTTAATAGATTTGTTTTCTGATATGTGTTTTCATCGAATAATTTGCATATTTTCGCAAGGCAGCGACATTAAGCAGGTCGATTTGTGCTACCTTCTGAAAAAATCTATCGACTGTATAATTAACAGAAATATCTCTTGATCCGTTGGGTCAAATAATGTGAAACTTTTTGTCTAATAATATAATGTAGAAGAAAATTACAGAAAACGGGAAATTCATTATCAGCAGGTAACCCTTTAATTTAAAACGTAGCACATGGGCTATCTCAGGTTCATTGTTTCAGAAAAATATTTGATCAATTACTGAAAAGTTCCACGGGCATCAGGGTAAAAAGATTTGTAAATTTACATTTAATAAACCATTTGCGAAAACATGAAATTTTCCATTATTATAACGACATATACAATCCATCATAATAAATATCTAAGAGCACTTATTGCAGTGTTCGGGCAACATAATATTATTGTAGCTAATTTGTAGTGTTTTGTATCTTAGGAATCACGCTATTTTTACCCACCGGGTGTAAAAGTGTTGTTATTATAAGTCAATGACATCTTATAGCGTGTGGTGTAGGGTCAACGAGTGAAAAGTTTACATTTACAAAACGTATCACAAGTATAAAGGAATTTTGTGAGGAATTGTATCTTTATTTGTAATTGCTGACGTGGAATGCAGATTTTATTGTTCGTTTCACTTAGATTTGGTACTCCAATTTTGTTCTTGAATGATGCACTGTTCTGCTAATATTTTCTAAAAGTCTGTAGGCTAACTTCGACGTAATTGCTATTAATAATGAAGATGTTATATTGTAACTGATACATGCATTTGGCTTTATAGCACGATTTACGATATAGTAATTAGCTGGCGTCAAAGTCAAAACTCAAAAGTGGAATATAGCCTAATACAAGTGTATACTTGATACAAAATCTTACGGACTTAAACCGTTTAACCCATTAAGGGTGTTTCTGACATTCCAACAATTGATATTCATTGTTGACTTATTTGTTTTCTTTGACCAACTTGCGAATTGTATAGAAAATGCCCAATTTGAACCACCCAAACAAGTGGTCAACAATAGGTTTACTTGTCAAAACAGTTTGAAGACATAACCAGTTTAGATCCGTAAGATATTGGAAACACTATATATGCTACCCTATAGAGACAAACAAAAATGAGTTATGAATACTGCATTATTGACCCTTCTATAGGGTTCTTTCCATTAAAATAGCTTTATTAATATCAATCGTACATTGTAATTTATTTTAAAATCGGTTAACTGCTTTTCTGTGCTTTCTAGCGCCAGAGATAGTAATAGATTCGACATTAGCATAAATATTGAGTCACAAGAAAAAGTGACATTAAATCTTACATATGAAGAACTTCTTTCAAGAAAAAGAAATATTTATGAACAAGCAATTTCCATAAACCCAGGACAGGTAAGGGTTATCGTATTTTGAAATTATACAAATATAAGAGTTAATAGGAAAAAATGAATTATAATAAATAAATAAATTATTCTATACGGAAGAGCAGCACTTATTGTGGGTTTGTGTAATTCAGTTATTTTTCTTTTCTTAAAGATTTGGAATCTACTACCACACATACAAAAATATGACTGTTGAAATATTGAAGCGTCAAATTTTCAACAGCCATGATTTTGTACTACTGATAAAGCCTTATTACAACAGATGAAATTATTGAGAAATGAAGCCTTGCTGTTATTAAACGTGGAACGTTTAGAATACTGAACTGTTTTCTTGTGTGGTAGTAGATTTCAAGTCTTGAAGGAACTTAAAAATGCCACAAAATCTCTGAACACTTATATAATTCAGTAATTTGCCCAAGTCTTTCAATTTACTCTCTTTCGAGGTATAAATTTATCACAACAGTTAACTAATAAAAATTATTGCATTGGATCGCTAACCTACTCATAGGAGTTTAGTGATTGGAAATTAAGTCAACTTTTCAAGAATTATAATACATATAAATTCTCATTACAGAATTAAAATAAGTGCCAAACTGCCAATAAATCAAAAATAGTTATTTTATTACTCAATTTCTGATTTCTAAACGCGTCTCATGTTTTTTCCAGATTGTTAAAAACTTAACAGTGAAAGCGTGCATTTATGAAACATCAAATATCACAACTTTAAATATACCTGCTATTAAGACTGATGCAGCAGAAAACAATGTTTCTAATACAAGTAAGAAAATTTTACTACATAAATTTTAAAAGTACCACAATTTGAAAGTAAAGTACGTATAATTATATTGCTTTTTTTTTTATCAAGGAGTCATTGAAAAATGTAAGTAATTTATTTACAACAAAACACAGTATTTTTCTTTATTCGCAGAAATATTATTAATGCCGTCAATTAATTTTTATTTTGTTATCTATATTTATAACTTTAAAATGAGCAGTATATTATTTCTGGTGATGAAACGAAACATAAGTTAGGTTTTTCTCAAAATCAGGATTAACACCCAGCATCGAGACTATCGTGTGAAATATTCATATTCAATTTTTTATTATTATTCCCAGCAAACAACCTTGCTAGTGTTGAACATCTTAGTCCTACATCGGCATGTATAACTTACAGTCCTACTGAAGAAGAACAAAAAGAAGTTTCAGAAAATGGAGTAGCTGGTCAATTTCTCATTCAATATGACATTGCAAGAGAACAGGATGCAGGAGAAATTTACGTAAGAATATGAAGGGTACAATCCTTAGATCAGAAAAATTGGTAATCACTTCCTTTATTGATTATATTTTCATTTTATTCATCACAGGTTCTTGATGGTTATTTCGTCCACTTCTTCTCCCCTCCCGATCTCCCCCCACTTCGTAAACATGTGATATTTGTATTAGATACATCAGGATCTATGTACGGAAGCCGAATTCAACAACTTAAAGATTCTGTGATGACAATTCTCAATGATCTTCGACAAGATGATTACTTCAATATAGTACAATTCTCCGATGATGCACAGGTGAATTTTAAAAAAAAAAATCATTGCTATGCCTGTAAATGAACATAAATCTTTCTGTTGTGAAATAATGATAATGTTATGATAATAGAATTGGCACATAATTACAAATAATTATACTCCCTAAATTTATACCCTAATCATAGATATCAATCTAATGAAAAATGTTTGTCGCGACAGAACCTAAAGAACATAATTGATGATGCCAATGAAGCGTCAGTTATTTTTTGTCTATATTCTGATTATTCTCAATAAACGATCCTTTAGTTTAGAAAAATTGAATGGTGTAAAGATTTTTTTATCATTCCCTTGATATCACTGTATTAGTTGCAATATTTTATTAATCCAGGGGTTACAGCATTGACCAATATAACATAGAATTAACAAATACCGTATATCTGTACAGTGTTATTTTTATTTCATTATTTATTAGGAAATAGAATATTCTTTTCCTTCATTGATAATGCAACTTAACAATTAATGACATTAATTTTGAAGAATATGAGCTATACTATTAAATTGGTAAGAGAGTTAAAGACTGGAAAATCTCAATGATTAATGTAAATATCAAATGGAAATAATTATACTACACTGAATATTAGAGAAATTTAGGCAAAACAGTAGGTGGTTTAGTACCCTTCATACCCACAAACGGAGAACTGTTTGACAAGATGGTAAGGAATGGGCAGGTACTCTTTGACACTCTTACCAATTTGATAATGCAACATTATAATTATTGGAAACTGCAATATTTTCCAGCAATGGTTTCCACCTTCATCTAGATGCAGCACAGACGCCATCTCTGATAAAGAAACTACAACAGAATTTGTATGTAATCCGGAACAGTCTACAATAATTAAAGCAACAAAGGAAAATATTGAATTGGCGAAAAAATATGTCATCACAATGGAGGCATTTGGAGGTGGGTAGTTATACTAATCGAGGGCTTCATGTGATCACAAAATATAAGATTAACTTAAACCATTTGGAAAGAGGAATCCATCAAGAGAACATCGAAAATCGGGATCAAACTGATCATAAGATTTCTTTGTATACCCTCTTTAGTTGTTCCAGAAATGTAGTTTCTTTTTTCCTTCACTTTTTAAAACCATCACAATATAAGATGAAAAAGAAAATTCCATGCAAAAACGGATCGATGGATTTCCGTCGAATAATACAATGTGAAAACACTAAATGCATATTTTTCGAACACTTTTGTCGGCATAGGGCGTACAACACTATGAAAATGGAATTTGCTGAATTAATTTTGTTTTGGATAACTATTTGAATGCATTTTCAGGTACGAACATTCACGATGCATTAATCGAAGGTTTGAAAGTTGTTAGAAGAGAGATTAATGGTGAGAAATATGAACCACTCGTTGTTTTCCTTACTGATGGTGAACCTTCAGTTGGAATTGTTGTAACGGAAGAAATCATAAGTAAAGTAAGTATCTGAATGTAAAGCGGAATGAATAATAATTTTGAATTAAATATGCGTAAGAAGTAAGAACAAGCTTTCCCTAAAACTAATAAAACATTATTTGCTTTGAAATTATATTCTACTTCAGTTATGTTAGATAAGTGAGCGTGACCAAGAGTGGTTTCTATGTCCTTATAGGCAGTCGAGTAAATGTTTCAAAATTATATAGTAAAGAGGGTACAAGCACAGAACGTGATTTCTCCTTCAATGTTGTCGTCAGAGGACATTCACTTGGAAGAGTAAAACCTACACTGCTACACTGCGACTCTCTGCTTTGTTCAGCAACGTGGAGCTTATTTTGAAAAAAAAAAAAAAAAAAAATAAAAAATA
>JAQIWE010002910.1:0-12481 GCA_034698565.1 Campodea plusiochaeta | reverse complement strand
ACAATTTTATAAGAAGAACGTTAAGGCAGTTTTTATTTCATCATAGGGTATATTTTAGTTACTTACAAGGATTAAAGAGACATAGAACAATGTTTCAATAACTTACTAAGTGAGGAAATATGTTTTCTAAATTTGAGAATAATATATTAATTCTATGTCAGAATCATATAATCCAAATAAGCGGTGGCTTAACTTACGATCTAAGAAATTCAAAGCGGAAAAAATAGATTCGGAAAGTTTTGCAAGGTAACCAACGTTCTTGGAATGAACAATTATTTATTGCATTTACAACCAAATAGTAAAATGGAAATAATTAAACAAACATACACCTTACATAGTAAATAAATTATTAATGACAAAAAATATTCATGCTTCTGGTGGGAATCTTGGTCTTGGTCTATCACTTATAAGGTATGTAAGTATCGTACTCAAAATCCTGTTTTCTGAAGCTTGGTTAATTAAACTGTCAAGCATCATGAAAATGTTGTAAAGTTGTGTAATAAATAATTAATTAATATTATATAAATATATTTTTTCTTGACGTATGCATATTCCTCTACAGCTATCTTCTTTTATAGAAAATAATGCAACAAAATCACTGAGAATTCCTTTTAATATCTTTAATTTCAAGGTGGACCATTTTTTTCTTCTTTTTGTTCATATTTTTTATGTTGATGTTGTTAATAGCATGGAATTCTCATATAATATGTCCATAGCTGTACCTGTAGGCATCGTTCGTTTACGACTAAGTATGTTGACAATACATATTTGCTGGTCTTAATATTTTTGCTTATTAATTCGAATGATTATGCAAATGTTAAATGATTCAATGTGAAATTTAGATACGAACGCCGTTGAGACAACACTTAAACTTTTGCTTGGTAGGTCGGGGATGCAAAACTAAAATTAGGATTACTTATTATAACCTCTCGTTCTTCCTCTATTTAATAAAGGTTCGATTACGTTTTTTAATATTATTACTTTCCCATTTTCTCATTTTTCTGTAAATTTCAAATTTTAAAATACAAAATACCGGCTTTGATACTAGCTTGATAGTTAAAGGTTGGTATTAGCTTATTGACTTTATTGTAATAGGGATAGTTTCTAAAGAAATTAGCTAAGTTAAAATTGTTTTATGTTAATATTTAGGAATAGGTTGATGCTAGCTTGTTAGTTAAAGGTTGGTATTAGCTTATTATATATAAGGGTAGTTTTGTTATAGGTGGAGGTGGTGGGTATGCATTAGGAAAGGTATAATAATTATGTCCATTCCTGCATAGAGGAAGAGTGGGGTTAATTGGTACCTCTCATGGAGTGCAGCAGTATCCATCAGTACCATGTGCTCAGAGCTCAGAGTGATCGGTATGGTTCAAGAATGGATTATTACAGGCGTAGTCGGTTACAAACTGACATTAACGGTTTTAATACTGCGTTTCATGTCTGGCGACGAACATGTAGTATATTGTAGCCTATAACAGTGGAGTATTCTGTCCAACCCGCGCATATCATGAATGGGTCCATGGAAGAAGTAGAAAATACCAGAACCAGATATCATTGGAAAAACTTTCATCAAAATTCTACTGAAGACTATATAACTAAATAATGTTCTATATAACTAAATAAGTTTGGAAGTATGTTTACAGCCATGTTCTCAAAAAATATTCCTAGTTTTAATGTTGACATTAATGATCTAAAACCAAGTAATATAATAAGGAACGTTTGTTTATTTAATTTACTATATACAGGGTGTCCCAGAAGTATCAATCCACCTGAATATCTCCTGAAATATGAATTGTAGAATATTAGTGTAAATTGCAAAGTTGTAGTAAAAATTCTGAATTTCCAGATGTCGTAGTCCATTGCATTGTAAAAAACTTTCTGCAGTGATTCAACGATGCCAATTTTCTTAAAATAATAGGGAACAGTCATCTTGTCTGTGGACAAAGTCGTTGAGCTTGAAATTTCAGGTTCATGCAGCTATTCTAAAATTTATATTTCAGGAGATATTCAGGTGGATCGATATTTCTGGGACACCCATACAGTAATAACACTGTATAAGTCATTTAGCCTGTTGCATATCTACAGTTCTCAAATGCTGTGACTTCGTTTGTGTATAATACATATACTACCATAAATTGTAGAGAAAATAAGGAACCGATAATCTCCTAGCTAAAATGCTTACATATTTCGAATGAAAAAAAAATGAGAATATTGTGTATATACAGCAGCTGTATTAGAGTACTAGAAAATATTATTTTATTGTTACTTCTTTGTCAATGTAAGTTTGTTTATGCGTTCACAAAGTATAGGTCTATTGAATATTTTTAGAAAGTGATTTGCGTCAACGAGACGCTAATATTGTGATAAACGTATAATTACATTTACAGCTTCTGTGTAGAATTTCATAACTTAAAATAAATTTATTCTAACAAGTTGAAGGTTGTGAAATTCAAATCCACAACCTTCAAACCTTGTATTTATTACTTAAAGCAGTTAAAAAATCTTGTGAATGATACTTTTTTCATTCACGTTAATCAGAAATAAGATATACTCGTACTTTGGAGGTAAAAACAAAATATTAATCGTGAGAAACTTAAAAAATAATATACTAATTAGTAAAACTGGGAAATTTTATTTTTTTATATTGTTGTTTTATTTATTTATTTTTTTTATTATATTGTTGTTTTAATATTTACCCTTGTTTCAAAATCTACATGCAATCTTGTATAGTATATGTATGTAATTAGAGAAATGTAATATGTAAATAAATCATGCAGTGTCAAAAATAAGTTGTATACATTCTCATATTTTTTATATATGATGTATTTAATTAAATTCAGAAGTCTAACTGTTTGCATCCCCTTTTTAAAACAGAACTTTGATTGATTAGAGGAAACTGATTGAATTCTTGTCCAATGAAATACTGTCCAAATTTACTGATTCTGGAGCCATTCTACTTGTAGTGGAAGAGCTTCAGAATGAGTAAGGGTAAATGATTTTTTTTTTTTTTTTTCTCTGTGAAGAAAATCAGTAACTTTCGCGATATTTATCACTATAATGAAGTAAAGCATACTGACAGCAACAATATGTGTGAGTCTTCTGTTTGTAGCAATCACGTTATTAAATAATTCATAACTGTTCGACTGTTTCGCCACTGCTTTCTAATTAAGTAGCTGTTAAACGATTTTGTTTTAAAATGGGCCCCAATCATTGTTATTGTCATGAAAAGTCAAAAATAATTTTCAGAATATTAGTATACATATCAGTGGAAAGTAGCTAAAAATGGGTAGTTTTTAAATGTACTCGGAAGGTCTTCGACATCGCTTTTTTCTAAATCCTGGGCCCTTATATATAGTTCGGGGGCCCGAACGTCTTAATCCCGCCCTGCTAAACTGCAAACTAATTGGAAACTCAGGATTTTTATAACAATGATGATTATTATTGTAAGAATCCCTATTTTAAAACAGAAAATATATAAAACAGTAATATACCTATTACCCAACTTAACCCAAGTCAATATCTCGAAGAACAAAAAAAGGAAGGAGGAGAGAAAGAAAGGCATTCAGTTTCAAACTGGTAGTTACTGAATGTAGTTGTGGAGTTACAAAAAAAATATATTATAGAACATGGTAAATAGATTATAGCACTATATGAACATTGTAAAAGTAATTATTTTTTGCTTCAGTTATAAAATATGGTTATCATCCAGACTTTCTGGAAACACCCAACCCCAACAGTGAACAGTATAGAAACAAATGTAAGGGAATATAAACAGGAGAAATTTGGGTACAAAGTCAAATATATTTTATGATTTTAGTCAGAAGATTGGTTAGAATTTCAGTTATACGAGAACGAGACAGTAAAGAAGTAGCAATTATATCAATAAGTTAGTTGCAATTGCACGAAACCTTTTTATATATAATATATATACGAGGTATTTTGATGAAATTTGGAGTGAGGAGTCTGAGGAGTGCAAGAGTGTTTATAATGTTCATCCAAAACGGTAAAAGTTTTGTAAGTTTCCATGGAGAGTTTCGGCTACTGTCAATCGTGGAACATAGTTGTCTAATACTAACATCAGCTGGGTTCTTCGTGAATATTTTTTATTTAGAAAATCAGCAATCTTTCCGGAATTCATTGTGAATTAAGCAATTTATCCTCGACCTATTCAACAGTGAGATTCCTGTTGTCAGAAATGAGTTATTTAACTGATTCACCACTGTCATTCGGAAATCAACTGTCCTCCCTGCAGCATGCTGCTATTGCCATTCATATAAGCTCATTCTAGATCGTTTTCTATCGCCGGACACGAAATTTATTTGAAACTATATGCTTCACTTAAATTATGATGAATTTTGAAAGGGTAACATTTTTTTCTTGATTTTTTTTTCATAAACAAATTTTCGCGAAGTCTTCCAATTTGGACAGTAATTTCTGCAGACATATATTTTAACGGATGTCAAAAACCGAACCGATCCATCGAAATAAATAATTTTTTTGCAGCATTGAAAGAATATCATAAATACTCTTCACTGATATCGATAAATCTGTGTATTACTCGAAATTGATATAGTGAACCATAATATCATATTTATTCTATGAGCGATTTTCTTCTGGTCCTAAAATATAACGCACTTTTAAAATTTCATCGAAATTCCACGAATATCGATTCGATCATTCGATAACAGGCTAGAGATATATACCTAGGTATTGGGAAAAATATTGTTATTAGAAGGACAATTTAAAAAGAATCCCTTATTGGTGATTTATTATACTGTGGCATCTATATATTAACGATAAAAGCGTTTAATTCTATACAGTAATATATTGACTAATTTTTGTAACATGAAAATACTCAATGGTATCCAGAAGCTAAAGCAGATTATTATTATCATCATAAGGGAAATTTCAAAATTGTGCCAAAAATTGTGATTTTCGGTACAATTTTGAAATTTCCTTTTCCATTATCACTTGGATTTCGGGAGGGTGTTGATGAATGAATCGCTATGGTGGAAATATGATACAATTAGCAACTATAGAAAATGTCATTTGATGTCTATGAATCTCTGTGTTGACAATAAATAAAATAATGTTGACAGTGAATGACTTGTACCCATATTTAAATGATACTAACGGAGATGATAATTAGAGTACTGATGGTCAAGGACTCAATGTGATTGTATAATATATTAATATCAATATAAGGTGGTTAGGTGAATGACTGGTATAGTCTGGTACATTGGATAAATTACTGTATATTATTTGGTATTATATATAAAAAAAATGACCTCTTGATATTAAATTAGAAAAAAAATCGTTCGAGCATATGTGTTATTGACTGCTAGTTTAAAGCAATCTATATATTAACACATATTCTATCGCATATAGGCCTAATCTTTACAATCGTAATAAAATAGCTTAAAAATACACATTTATAATAATCCATTTGTTGGCCATGTTGGGAATCAGCATCATCATAAATGTATTTCGGCGTATCGACTAAATTTAAGTTATTAAAATTCTGAATTATACACACCAGAAATAGTTGAATCATGATTCATAATTGAAAAAAGAAGCAATAAGCTTCATCTCTACGATCTATCTTACTATTAAGAGAATTGTCCTTTTGTTCTATACGCAAAATCTCCATGGAATATCCACATGTAAAGCTCACTAAATAACGAACATTCCTTGTAATAAAAAAACACAATATATCTGTCCTCACACTACAACTCCTAACTAGAGTGGTCGTACAATAACAAAATGTGCAGTGTGCTCTTCTATAATAATAAAGGGAACTCCCGACGACCTTGGGATCGAACACATGGACATCGTAAATGCAAAGCTTGTTTGCTTCGCGCCATTCAATTAATAAACACTTCACTGTATCTTGTATTTTCGTTTCATTTCAAGACAGTTTTAAAATACTTGTTACCATATTTAACAAATAAAGTGCGAATCTTTCACTTTATTTCTAAACATGTTTTCTTAAACGAACTTCGTCGTCATGTGTTTGTATATCTAGTTTTTACGTATAATAGGGGGTCTTTTATACTGGTTTCTTTTTATTCGCGGGGAGGTATTTAGTAAGGGATTTTTTCCCACATGTTCTTTTGCAAATTTCGTACCATTAATAATCGAAGCTATATAAGATTTATTTCATGTTGGAGTTTATACTTAAAATATTTAGATTCTATTTTTTTTTAAGATCAAACATTATTATTCCTTCTCATTTTCGTTTCTTTAGTTTTATTTCAAATGCGAAAAAAGTTTTCAAATGCGAAATCCTGCAGGGAGGGACAACGAAGGACAACGACCCAAAATGAGCTGCTCCCATCAGGTTTTATATATATCTTATGATAACTCCGAGCATACAAAACTGCTGTTGGGGGGGGGGGGGGGTGTAGAACGATGTCTGTCCTTCTTTTGTATGATAATTTTATAAAAGGAAAATACAAAATACTTGGGCTATTCGAAAATTGGCCATAAAATCAAGTTGAAAAGAAAGGAAACTAACTCATATTATTATTGTTTGCTCGGCATGATCCTACTTTTCAATAACAAAATTCCATACACTTTAGGCAATGTTTTGACTGTATATATTTGTCATTACATATCCATTTTCATTCTTCTATATTGCCATTTTCGTTTGTGTTGTCTTTTCGGAGTAAACAGTCAATGGGACATGGCGTTACACAGACGACTTAAAATTTTATCCTCCGTGTTATACGGAAGAAACTCCCCATGTTGTTTTATTGCCTATCATACAGGAAAAATTTGACAACAAAGACAACAAAAGCGAAAATGCCAAAAAGAGAATGAAAATGGGTATATATAATGGCAAGTACACAGTCGAAATATTGCCTACATACACATCACTTATTTCGAGGAGTTACTCACTTCCGTATTGCGGTGCACAGGGGTGACCGCATTGCAGCGTATTTCGACCGTATTGCACCGTATTACAGCGAATTTCGTATTTCGGTGTACACCAAAATTTGAGTGACACCTGAATTTATTCATTTTTCATTATGTGTAAGAGGAAATAATATTGCCGCCTTATTGCTATATTTATTAAATCCCTGTTCCCTCTAGATGGTTCATAATTAGATTGCCATATCATTTCAATCCATCTTTTATCGAAATACTAGTCTGCAAAAAAAAAAAAAAATCCCCCCTAAAAAGTTCCCATCATTCAGTTTTCAGTGCACTATATAGACGAGAAAACTGCCTTTTAATGTCCAATTCCTGTGTTTATTTTATCACAAAATTTATGGAACGCAAAGTTCCATTCCGTGTTGATTATTAAACCAATAACAGACTAGACTATAATATTGTATAATAGACTTATTCTGTGGTGAAATCACAATATTACCATCAGTTTGTAAAAAAAGGGTTATCAATTTTGTTATAGGAACTGTCAAAGGTATATAACTTCTTTTGACAAGATCACACAAACATTGATGCTATACACCATGACAAATAATAAATCTGTAAGAAATATCGTAAAGACGGGAGTAGCAAAGAACAATGATTTGTGTGCTATATAATAAGTCACCCTTGTCTGCTGATCTCATAACAACAACAGTAATTGATTTAATAAGAAAGGAAATTTAGCAAAACTTGAAGTTTCAGGTTTAATTTCTCGCGAAATCTAAAAAAAATGTGAGTGAAAAAAAATCGATGTAAATCTCCAGAAATAGCAGAAAATCAACAAAAGAAGTTGACGGGATGATGTGTGGCTATAGTAAGAACTGATGACAGCAGGATCTATAAAGTATAAATAGGAGTATAAATTACAAATGACCATAAATAGCTGAAAACTGAACAATCTGAGGCCATTCATAATTATAAGTTCGTACAAAAGTACAAGGCAGTAAGTCTTTAAATGTTTCATTAATTCCTCAACGTCTCAATATCAATGTACACTTCCAGCGTAACCAGACTTTGAGTATGAGTTGTAAGAATGAGCAAGATTTGACACACTCTAAACATTTCCCTTGCCGACATTCAATCCATTATAGAAAACTGTTCATTTGTCAGTTTTAGAGAGATACTTTCATACAAAAGTACAAAATATTATTTGCCTTAAGGACCATTATTATGCTATGGACGTATATGGACATGCTACTGATATATATATGGACATGCTACTGAGACATCATGAATCTATAAACTTGAAAGTTGTGAGTTTACGGGCTGTGATGATGAGTTTGTTTTAGTGCAAAACTATTGCTGATTATATATTGAAAACTGAAGAATTTCAAGATTCCATCTCGTTTAGTTTTTTTTTCTTAAATCAAACTTCCTGACTGACTGACTTTTCCCTATTGTATAATTCCCAGAAGAGTTCGTTGTTTTGCTTGAACCTTATTCTGTATCGGTAGCTTTTCTATTATTTAATAATATAATTTGAGTTTTGTGCTAAACATCAAAGGTTCTTCAAGTACAAAGTCATATTAAATTATTATTTTAGAAATAATGATAAAAAGCGACTGATAATTATGTGGTGAATAATTATATTATACAATTCGAAACTTCTTGTAATATACCTTTGACATGAACTACTTACATTTAAGTAGGCCTAACGAACCTTAATTATCCAATTACATCTTTCTATATATCATTTTAAAGCATAGTCAAGGTTAAAACATATTAACGACTTTTTTCCGTGATATATTTACTTTGAGCATTATTATATTTAATTTAACTCTGAATGTTTTTTTTTATTGAGGTAAAAAAATGAATCACAATTAATTGCACTTGTAGCAGCTTGCTTTTCTTTTTTCTCCTATGGAATTAATTACCACCATAAAAGGTACAGTCAAAATTCAAAAAGCACATGAAGAATGTTGACTAGTTTATTTATGAAATTTGTTGAATTTCCGTCGTACTCTTCAGGGTGACAATTAAGTAATAGCCCACATTGAACGTTCACAAAAATAGACTGAATAAAGATGTAGTACGATTTTAGACTTAAATGAAAGAGAACAAATGTAAAATTATTTTGAGATATAACATTTTCCTTCAAATTGTTAACCATTATTGTGCATCTTCTTACGACAGCATCTAAAGAAAAGACCATTCGTGATATTGCTAGATCATACATCTCGCGATCATTGTAAACAATATAAAAGGAAATCATGACATACTCATTGCTCTTCTGGTATTACGCTCGTACTTATGATAACAACACCAATAAACAATAAAGTAAAAATTGCTTATCAGATAAAATATCTTCACTGAGTGTCCGAGATATGAGTACTCCTCAATATGGATTAAAAGTAAAACCCAAATGACGAAATAATCTGACCGAAATTTGAATAATGAGAGAGGAAGAGTAAACCTTAGGTCGTGCTAGGATCGTGACACTACTTATGAGAAAGAGTGATGCCTTATTCAGAAGTAAAATAAAGTGAGAAGTATCCATGAACTCTTCAGAGTTGAAGAAAGGGGAGATCTACTTAAAAATATTTTTAAATATATGAAAATTATTATTATTACTTTAAAAGATAAGTGAAAATAAGTGAAAATTCATCGAAGATTCATAATTTCTCCTTAAAATGCCTGAATTTGCATACAAAATGACTAAAATCTGTAAATATCTCATTCAAGAGTTTTCAACGGGTTCCCTTAGTGGATTAACGTGATAGAGGTGTTTCCAGTAATGTTTGAACTTAATTTAAATTTAAGAATATTATTTTGAAATTAATACCATAAAATAAATAAAAATAATGATTATTTTAAAGTAAACCAATTACTCATACTTACTCACAATGATTATTGTAAATACATCATGAGACCTTCGTATATAACAAGTCTTTGACCTTTAAATGCGCCATTTTCTAAATTTATTGATTCAATTCATTCAAAGGTAATAATTAGTACAAAACTGAAAATCTTGTACATACAATAATGTTTAACTTATTATATTTTTAATCATCTATTACCGTACATGCCTTACTTGCTTGTAAACATGAAAATCTCAGAAAAAATAAACATGTTTCACGTTGTATAAAATAAAAATAACTTACAATTGCCATTTGCTTTTACGTTATACCCTAATTATCAGAAAACTGAAATAATAATAATTAAAGTGTGAAAGAAGAAAAACTGGATCTGGATGTCTTTGGAATTTGTTTCGTAATTTCATAATACATAAAGTTGCTGCTGGGTCATGGTTAGTCGTCCAGTGACCGGAATACTTTCACTTTTAAAATATTAAAAACACACAAAAACATTAGCTTCGGCTATTATAAAGGAAATTATGTGTGAAATTTGACTGTGCGACAGCAGAACAGTTTTTTCTAATGTTGATATACGTTTCATTCTTAAGTATGCAAACAATCTTTAAAAAGTGGGAAGTATAATGGTAAACAATGCAAGGTCATTTCAGTATTAAAGTGTCATGGTGAAGAGTTTTAAGAAGATTAAAGAGTTAATTTTATATAAATATTTAGGTAAATACTATTGTTATCTTAAGTTACAGTTTTAATAAGTATAACGAAGGTGGTGTTGGCTAAATCAGATAAGGTTTTGTACGAGTAAAAATGATAAAAAAGCTATCTTTAACCAAACTGAAATTTCTTCATACAAAAGTTTATAAGAAATTTGGCATGCAAAAGAAACTGGTCCAAGAAATTGTCATTATCAGAGTTCTGAAAGACTCCATTCAGCATATTCTGCACAATACTCCAAAACGAAACTCTAATCTAAAAATATTTTCAAGAATGATCAAGCTGAAATTGATATTTTGTTATTCTGTGACATTTGTAAATTTACTGTTGTAAACATAATAATTATGTAAATAAACATATTATTCTATTTCTCTTGGAGTCCTTTAAGACCAAAATAATTTGGTCCAGTCCTTTCTGTTATGGCTGATTGAACTGGTGGTTTAACTAAATTGAAGTTAACTAATTTATTATACGAATCAAAAATTATCGAAATAGGAAGTTGCAAGCACCGGTCACCCAGTGTGCATTAATGATTAATTATTTTCTAATTATTCTGAGTAAGAATGTCATAAGCGGAGAGCTCTTTAGTTCAGCATAATATATACTGTACTTGCCGTTCTTGTCATCTTGTGCGAAAGCCATTTGTTTACTTAAATTCAAGATAATCATGAAAACAACGTGGCTTTTTATTCTACATAAAAAAAATATTTAGCATGCAACACCGCAGAACATAAATATGATTGTTTTGGGTCCCACGAAATTAACGTTTTCTAATGTAATTTAACGAAGTCAGACAATGCATGTTATACATGCAATAAATAGTAATATTTCTTTACATCACATAAAAAATCTACTTGAGAAGAATTGTTATCGTGATTAGCTTATTATTATTATGTAAAGTATTCCTGTAACAAGCTTCATTTATATTTGAAAATTCTGTAAACATTGAACGAGCGGTTTCGGAGCTAAGGGGATGAGGGAACGATCGTTTCCTTCTTTCTTTTGAAAAGAAGGCTGCTAAAAAGATATCAAATGTCAGACGATCATATACATTAAGTACTGAAGCTGCTTGCTAACTTTGTTTAGAAGATCGAAATATTATGTTATTATTCATTATCAGCTGATACCTTTGTCATGATCTTATTACAATAAATTTTGTTGATGTACAATACTTCTTGTATATGAAGGAATCGGAATAAATAAGAATCGACAATGTTATAATTATACAACTGCTACCTTATTATAATTATTATTTATTGCTACAGATAATTAAGTTAAGAACCTTGTATCTTACACAAGGTCTAAGCCGGTTCAGATCTGCCTGATTTCAAGGCGGAAGGGAAATAAAATTACAACTTCTCTAGTATATAAACAGTATTTCATTAATGTAACTACTGATACACAAAAACAAGCTAAGATCTGAGATTTTTACGTGTATTTTTTATGATTTTCTTTAATTGCCTGTAACTCCCTATATACAGTATACACTTCCTAACTTCCTTGGAACTGATGGTACAGAGTTTTCCTAAATTTAAGTTGCTTACATTTATTCCCGACCTTATAGTAGTTATCATTAATCTCGTCATTACTGAGATCAAATCTAGTAAATATTAGCACAGACACATTAATTAAATTGTAGAGAATTTTTTTTACTTCTGAAACAATCAACTAAATATTATATTTGATGTCATAAGAACCCTTTCATAAGTTCTGTTTTTATGCAAAGAGACAAATCCCACAACTGTTCTAGTAAAATCACAACGTATTTCTGCATGTAGTTTAAGATAATATTGCTAGTAACAACATAATACGAGAGTAAGAATGTTGTTATAATCAGAATACGAGGGTCACACTGAAAGGTTTTAGAATCGGGCACTTTCAAATGCGTTTTCGCTGTGGTAGATATGCAAACTTAAAGTATGACATGTCTATACAATATTTGCGTTGACAGAACCGAAAAAAGTGATTTATTGTAATTTTGGCAGCGGAAACTGTCTAAAGATTTATTGAAAACATGGAAAATT
>JAQIWE010002909.1:0-12486 GCA_034698565.1 Campodea plusiochaeta | reverse complement strand
ATAAAATAAAGTTTCATATTCTGTAGATTGAATTAAAATTAATCATAACTAATTTTCCTTAATTGTTTCTGTATTGCCATTTCGAAATTTTTAAATTAGTATAATACAATGAATAAAATTATTATAATCTTAATTATGTTTAACTTCTTTCTATTACTCTGACTTAGTGTTTATATATACATTATAATCCATATGAATGGTTAAGAACTTTTCAAAATCAATGTGCATAAATTAAATATAGTTATTGGTTCATTCAAATAATTAAGTCTACATAAATAATTTTGTATTAAGCAGTTAAATGTTATTTTCCAACTTTATTGTTCCTATTCTGAAGAAGTTTGTCATTAAATCTGAAAATAACGAATTCAAAATATTTCATAGGAGACCCATAAAATCTTGGAAGCACATCAGTATAGCCACATCAAACACACATTAAATATCCTCCCAAATTTCCCTCTTATTCGCTTCCGTGAACCTGAAGCAATCAAAAGCAATTTCTCTTTTCGAGTTAATACTTTTGAACAAATTTTCCATCATTTAATCACTGAATATTCATCATCACCATCATCATTTTGGTGAGGAGTGTACGTCTTCTTATTCCACAAGCACAGGCCGTCTTGCAATTAAAAGCGAATTGAGGGAAATGACGAGTCATAACTCTTTCATTGCAGGAAAGAAGGCAATTTTCGCTCTCCAGGAGAGACAGAAATCAAATAACGGAGGGAAGCTCAATTCCATTATTCTTTTTTTCTTACTCCCCACGATGCTCTTTTCTGTTTTCAACAGAATATGAGAAAATAGAAGTTCAACACTTCATTTTATCATGGTGTGCTGGAATTGACCTTTCATTTCAAATATTGGTTATTTAAACGTACTAGGTCCAATAAAAATTGACATTATTTTAATTTAATCTTTTTGGCATTTTAAAGTGCAGTTATTACGTAGCCTCTATTTTATATTTGATAACAAAGATGCAAGCTTTCTTCTTCAGGGAGAAAATGAAAACACTTTCTAATGGAATCTTAATGACAATTTTCGGGAAATGGTTATTGTTGCTATCAACATTTTCTTGAGATGACTTTTTACTCATCAAAAACGTAAGAGCTATTACATTTTACATTATTCTAAAATAGCATTAGTGTTGATGTTAAGGGCTCTGGGCAGTAGCGAGTTTCCAAAATTTGAAATTGTAATAAAAACTGTATAAGAATAGGTAACCCTTATTAGTGAATATTATTATTTATCATACAATCAATCTTTATTATTTTATTTCAGGGTCAACAGTGACGTACGTGAAGGTCAAATGCGTTCGGAAGTTTTTTCTGCAGTCCTTTCCTAACTTAATTATTTAATATCTGATTATGATGTATGATAATTACATTGCATCAACTTTATATTTTAATTCATTGTAATGTGGAAAGTTTTTTTTTTCACTAAATGTTATACTTACATATTTTTTTCCCTCTTATATAATGCATTAATGTTATTTAGACTACAGTATTCAAACAGCATAATCAAACTAGCTGTAAATAATTCCACATCTGGCTAGTGTGAAGTCCAATTTGGA
Organism: Campodea plusiochaeta; assembly: GCA_034698565.1. Classification (NCBI taxonomy): domain Eukaryota; kingdom Metazoa; phylum Arthropoda; class Diplura; order Rhabdura; family Campodeidae; genus Campodea; species Campodea plusiochaeta. Next base: position 10,919 of record JAQIWE010002909.1, on the reverse strand, counting down.
GAGGAGCGACAAGACCCAGTCTCATCCGTCTGAATGTGCCATATAAATCCAGAATCATGACGTGCTAATTTCCACCACTATAACAAACTTCCACTATTTTTCTCACCAGCAGCACCCAATTATAAGCAAGGGCACACGTGAGAGCTAATGCATTAATCAGGTAAAATAACACTCCAACCCCCATGCAATTTTACTACTCTCAAAAACAGGAGCGGTGAGAGGAGGTTGGCCGAAAGGTTTCTTGGATATGTTTGCAATGTTTTCATGTTTTCATAGGAACATAGTGTATTCAGATTCAGATTATATTATGCAGATGGTATACTCGAATTTATTTACTTCTGACTATAATATTGTATTTTGAAAGCTAGTCTAACATAAGTAAATTATCACATGAACCTTGCCTTCAGATATTTTTCAAGCGAGTACATTATTATACGTTTATTTCACAAACTTAAAAGGTTTAGCCAAATCATGCAACTTTTAAGTTAACTTATAATGTGAATTTTATAACATTAATTTTATCAGACACAATTGAAGACCTAATAAGCAAATATTAAATAATTCTGCTTTTTTCATATTTTAAGTCGTGATTGTGATGAATCTAGATATTAAATGGGAATTTAATGAATTGTGTATTTACCCTCGTCTTTAATATTGTGGTGTTTCTCAAGAATAACTTTATTTCTGATTGTTGCTTTAGTTTAAAAATTTTGCTAAATATATTTGTATTATTTGGTGTCCTCAAAATTTAAATTTGAAACTCACAATCTTGTAATTTAAGAGTATTTAATGTGTGTGAGTAAATTAAATCAAGTTTTGTGGGTTCTCTAAGTTATTTCAAATTGAATTCTAGATATTCACATATATACCAAAGAAAATTTTTAAGAGCATATATTTTATTGTTTAATATGTTATAGTCATCATGACAGTGGATATATCAAAATCCAAGAATTAGATTATTTAACTTTATAGTTCAAGCTTTATTAAATTTGCTTATACAGTCATAGTTAGCAAGTTCACAATTTTTAGCTGAAGACCTGACTGGCTTTTACAAGCTAAGTGACTTAAAGTTCTTCATTCAATTACCACTAACACTTTAGTATAACTCACATTGCATTGCGTTCTATAACTAAAGATAAGTATAATAACTGATAGATTACCAGAGAATTCTGAGATATGGCTGTAAACTTCACAGTAATATACTGTCTGTAGTTTCATTATGTTTATTTGCATGATACTTTCAACGGTTTGCTGGTAGTATATCTACACCATCCTGCCACTCATCCGGTGTTTACGCCACTGTTTTCTCTCCCTCCTATAAGTTGGGGCTTTTGTAATTCTCCAAAGCGAAAATAAGATTTTTTGATAGCGTTAATTAAGAGCTGTACGTTAATGAGGCATTCTGCTCAATCGATATCCGCGAGAAGGAAGTGAGAATTGCATTGGAAGAGGTCGGCATTGATGGAAAGAATACTCGAGCAGCTCAGGATTAGCCCAAGACGAATAAGGAATCTTTTATTTAGTAATTGTGTTTGGAAGAGAGAATTTTAAGAGGAAATTTTAAAGGGGGGCTTATAAGGTGGTGTAATCAATAATCTTCTTGTGTAATATATGCAGTTTGGATAATCCTCGTGTCAATTCTGTACATTTTTGATTATCCAAAGTGTGCTATTCTTTCTCATATAGTGTGCTTTTCGTGATTGTTAGCAGAACTGAATGAGGAATTTAGATTATTTCGTATAACGGAGAACTAAATAAAATCTTAAATTGTCGCAGTGAATTCTGATTTTATTACTTTTGTCGGATGCAGCTGCAGTCATGCACCTGATGAATAATTATATGCCAGTAAAATGTGAAATATTCTCAAATAACATATTTTGTTCATTGACTTTTAGTTAATATTTATGTAAATACTAATATTACATTATTAATATCACGGTTAGTTACTAAAGTAATATCTCTGGGTATAGATATAAAAATTTGTATCATAATAATTATATTAGTTCGTTTTTTTTATTAATGATATTACACTTCGTGTATAATTATTCTGGTAACTTTGATTAAGAAAAATGCTTCTATGACTAATACGTTTAGTGACATCTTTTTTTGAAATAAGATATTTAATTGGACGATTTACTAAAGTTTACTTCCTGTTGCAAATTTAAAAATTAGTTTTTCACAGGAAATGTTAGCAAATTTTTAAAGGCATATTAGCAGTACCTCGTTATTCTACGATATTGTAATCATTATATAGAGCAAATTAATCAGTATGAGTTAGAATATGTTCTATAGTGCTATAGAAATGATAGAAGAAGTGTAATATGCTAATCCCAAAACTTCTCTTCATAATTGAACTACTTATACTTAACTATCGGAATTTTGAAAGTGATGAACAAACTACGTATATCTTCCTTACCATGCATTTTCTCTAACTTTAGAGTTGCCACCGTTACAGTGGAATTTATACGATTAAGAGACCAATGGGGTTAAACTTGCAGACGGTGAGAAAATAAATAAAAATTAATTTTAAATAGGACCATATTTGAAGAAATATTAAATTTGAGATGAAATTTGAAGTGGAAACTGCAACTAAACATCTGGATTATTAATAGTCCAATATAAGTAGCCAAAATGAATAATTGTTGAAAAGTATGAGATAATTATTATTTATATGATAATATTTACAAATTAGGAAAATTATGAAGAGCATTGCCTCCTCTGTAATAATAAAACTACATATATTTTGCAATTAGTTTTTACATAATTATAGTATAGCTTCTTCAGGTCTGAAGTAATATAAAAAAGTAGAATTAAACGCTGTTAGCGTTAATAAAGATGCGACCACATAAACCAGGGCTTTTATGAAAACATTTTTTAAAAATTAAACATAAAATTGACACTTATTAAGAATCAGAATAAATTGTCTTTCGAATTATTGTTTTATAGTTTGCTATACCTGTCTCTAACAATTATCGGAATATTATCGATTCGATATTCCTCAAAGTACATCGATTGAATCGAAAATTAATAAGTGACATGATAGCATGTAAGTATGATGTTACTGAGAACTTTTACTATGTATTTTCCTATGTGCGCAGCTGTGGCCGTTATTGGATACATCGACTCGACATTCGTGAAATATTGACCGATTTGATATTCGTCGAATGTCGGTTGAATTTTAAAAATCGAACCATTTTTGGAATCAGAATAAAATCGCCCTTCGAAAAATATATGGTTCCCTATAACTATTCTAACCGTTAATGGATTTCTCGACTCGAGATTCGTCAAAATTCGATCGATCGACTCGAAAATAAAAATGTAAACTGAATTATTTTTTCTGAGAATTTTTCCTATACACTTCCCTATACCTATCTCTAGCCGTATAGGAGCTGTTTCTCACAACGGACGGACAGACAGACGGACGGACATACCGAAGACAATAGATGCTTTCTGCGCATTGCCACAGGTCGCATCTAAAAACACAGCTGTTCACAACGAAGGGGCTTAAATAAGTTCTTCATTCAACTATCAGTGTTTTACTAACTCGCATTTGTCTTCGTAACTCGTAAGTATAATGATTGATAGATTATCAGAGAATTCTGAAAAGTAGCTGTAATGTGCAATGAAGTAAATTACCAGTTTTGATAAATGTCTGTATGATTAACTTAACATTAGAAGCACTATAGGCATTATGTGGGATAGCCTTGTACAACAAGCTAATTTAACTACATTTCTATTAATAATTTCAATCAACCCATTAATCGATTAACAGTAAGAAATATATACACTTCCGCAATTCCTCCATTTCCATCCTCTTATGATTATATCAAACTCCAACCATGGGGCAACCCCACATGTAAATCACCTCTAAGTATTTGAGATGCTCTGAAAAGGGAAATTTTCTAATTCCGCTTTCTCTTTAGCAAATCTTTCTATATCTCTCTCCCATGTGTGTCAAGCAGCTGGAACATCTTCTTCGTTGAATCAGCTTCCAAACTGTCAGCGTCAAATCCCTCTCACGAATGATTAATTATTAGTAAAATCCACCCAAAACTTTCACAGGCTCTACTTGCTGTCACCCAATACTCCAGCACTTGACAGTGGTACCACATTATGCGAAACTTGTGTTCAACAACGGGAGACCTTCTGGAATAGCGCATTTTAACAAAGTTTTCTTACTACTTGGGTGGAGGAGAAATATTCAAATATTTCCAGGATTTGCATTAATGGTTGTTTGATAGGAAGTTGCAGAAAGAAAAATGATTTCGTTTGCCATTGTAACTTTGGGAATTAAGTTGATGTCACTGTGGTATGGTTTAATTACAATTTTTCGCTTACTTTCGAGATTGCAAAGAGAATGTTCATATTCACATATTTTTTACTCAAATAACGCTGAATAAAAAACAGAAATTTCTGTCAATATACATTTTTGAAATGAGCTTTAGCAATTTTAGTCTTGATAAAAGCAAATGCTCTTTGACATAAATTGCTGTTTTTTTTTATTTGGAGTTAGTAGCTGAGCAAGTCTATATAAGTATGAACATAAATGAATCCGTCTCTCCCAGAAAGAAGAGGATATTCATATGCATAAAATTAAATATATTGTAAGGTAATTATTTTAGTAACGTTTCGCACACGATGAAAATTTGAAAATATTATGATTATGGAAAGCAGGTCATTTCGATGCACTTATGAGTTATTATGTCAACTCTGTTAGGAGTTGCATTAAATACATCTTCATCTTAAGAGTAATTTTCAAAAAATTGAGAAAAGTATTTGTTTTACAAAAATTTAGAGAGTTATATTTGTATTTATACTTTTCGCACATATTTCTGAAATTATCCTTAAGGTTAAAATATATTAACCTAGGCACAGATTTCATTGGAGTGTAACAGTGTACAGATTCTATTGGAGTGTAACAGTGTACAGTGTGTTATATGTTATTGGAGTGTAACAGTGTACAGTGTGTTATATGTTTCATGTAAACGTGAAGAATTCGAACTTCTTTACTTTTTCATAATTATATTATTTTATTTTATATTAAAGTATAACATAAAACCATGTATCAGCCTTTATATACTACTTTGCTAACTAATAGCCCTGAACAATAAATTACCACAACATAAGAGCGCAAGTTTATGGATATATTTCACTTGAGACATACATGGGTAAAAAAAAGTAGCATTAAGGTAGTTTTTAAATACTGTTTCATTCACCAAAATTTGTAAATTATTATGAAATGTCGATAACAAAAATATACCTATACTGATATAATATACAGTATCATGTCATTTTTTAAATTTAGCATCACGGATATTTGCAGGGAAAGGTTTATTATAGAAATATTTATTTCACTCTTACATTTCGTTTTGTTTTATTGTTTATAAATAAAATATTGGAAGAGTTCATAATAGCAAAGATCTATTTTATGCTGAGACTTACTTGCATGCAATACGCACCATTGTTTTTGTTGTTATTGATTGCCTATTGGGACCTTTGTCAACATAAAGTTTTAGACGACTCTCAAGTGAAATATAGCGGCAATAAGACATTATATACCTTTTCTTTTCAAACTCTATTCTAAAAAAGATTTCTCTTCAACTTTTTTCTTCTTCTTTCAAGCATGAGGTTACCAGACGGAAAGGATTAAAAATACCAGCAATTTTATTCCAGCTAATTTTTGAATGCCTATAGCACTGATTTCATATAAATAAAGACGTTCTGGTTTATATGCCAGATTAAACCTATATACTCGAATAATTACTGTATATCCGATTACGATTCGACGAGGTGATAATCAGGCATATATATGGTTTATATGCCAGATACTCGAAAACAATTATTGCAGAGGTCGTATGTACAGAACGATTCCATATGTTTTCTTTGGCAATTTTTCATATTAAAAAATACTGGTGAGAATTTACTTTGCTTGTAGTAATTATAAAAAGTTGGCTGTATCTTTTCACTCCAAAGAATGGATAAATACAGTGTAATTGGGTGTATTTAAAAAAAATGTATTTCGCTTGTGAGAGATGACTACAAGTTTTAAAACTATAATGACTGTTATCTGATTCACATCATAATGCAAATATTTTATGTAATAGTTTTTATAATGTATATAGTTTTCTATTGAAGATAAAAACACATTTCCATACAGAAATGATTAATGTACTTATTCTGCTAAGCCATTCTTATATAAATGTGGGATTAAATGAATGATACACAGTTTTAAGGTTTAGACTAAAATAAAAGGTGTAGTAATATTTTAGTGCCTCTTCTAAAGTATAATAATGGTTTAAATATAATACTCGTAATATATTAAAAGCAGAGATTTAAAGAATAAATATACTACTTAGGTGTCTGTGAATATCTACTGTTCCAACACTTTTGGCTTTCTTAAATTTGAATAACAATTAAAAGTCCTCCACCTAAAATTGAAATTCAGAGAGGCTGAAATTTGAAATTTGTATTACACACCAGGTAAGGTGGTAAATCGTTATTTTTTTTATCTTGGAATGCATTCCTTATGATATTCAAATATATTTGTGAAAATTCCCCGATTAATAAACAAAATGGCCGCCTGTAGAGACAAAAAGTTAAGTTTGTTTAATGCTCATTGTAATTTCACAATTGACAGAAGCTTAAAAACAAATATCATTTTGGATTACACATGTAAAACAACATTCTTCTATCTTTTCATTATGACATTAATGCATCATGCTAATGATTAAAAAACTAATTAAAGTCGTCATCACATTTTTTACCGTCAACCGTGTACTAAATATTTTATTTTAATACTAATTAAAATTTTGGAAAGATATAAGAATACAAAACTTCATCCTGAATCCAATGATACCAAACACTACATAATTGCTTATAAAATAAGGATTAAAATAGTATTGGATTTAACATGGGATTCTCTATGCTGAAACTTAATTTTCATTCTGGGTGAAGGAGCCTGAAGTTATATAAGTTGTTTTCTTAATAAAATCAATTCTGAAACTCGAATAAGCATTTCGAAGATGGTGAAATGTAATGTTTTTGTGAAGTATTTCTGGTGTCCCTGCTCTTTAACTTGAGTCGTTCTGCGAGCATGAGGAAAGTGTCGCAAAGGGGTAATAAGCTCACAACTTTGGGGCGCCATAGTTGCTCTTCATCTTTGCAGACAAATCTCTCACAAAAGTACGAAAAGAGTTTAGCAATTTAGTTTGTGGATTGCTTAAATGGATTCGGAAACAAAGCTGATTTTGCGGTACTAGAGAGATTTCTTCTACTTAAATGTTTTACAAGCGATCAAGCAAGAATTGTTTTGGAAATGATGATGAAGTTGAAAACTTGCTGTATTCACATTCAAACTTTTGTATTCTCAAGTGCGATTTGATTTAGTAGACGAATTTTCTATTATGTATTGTAGTACTACGTTGTATTTCTGTTTTGGAACAAAGAATGGAAACTTCCACTGTATCACAGGTCAATTAATTGTATCCAAGAATATATTTTCTCTGAAGTACTGCAATGTTTGTGATAATTCAATGTTAAAGACCTATACCGCGTCACATAACTTTCGTGTTTAGATGGACCAAGATTATTTTTCTTACTTATATCTGTGCTTCCTTATGATTGTATATTAATCAAGTAATTAATATTCTGTAAGCATTTTTTCTAAAGTATGTATCAACTGAATATCATGAAAAAAATATATGTAAACCTCCCTGTCAGCAATAGTGTTAGACATTTGAAGCATCATATCTCCAAATCTATAAAAAAATTAATTTCAAACCTGCCACTCTGCAAATGTGAAATCAAATAATGACCTGAGCTACGAATAAGTTAACTTTCCTTGTAAATGAGTGCTTTATACCATAATGTGTCAATAATTATGCTATTGCACATAATCCTTTAACTACCTGGAATATACTGTTTCCCAAAACATTGGATTCTGAAAGATAAACTTCATTAAGGAGAACGGTTCTAAATTATATATAAAATTATTGTAAAAAATTATTACCTAATACAATTTGTCAATTTCGTAGGAGAGTGTAAAATTATGCAGTTCAACCATACGGTATAGATCTATACCAGTTTACTGACTTACGTTAGTGAAATTCACTATAATTTTAAAATCTATTTTTTTTTATTAAAATTTGAAGTATCTGACAGACATCATTGTCAGCCATCTTCTTTTGGTTAGAGCTACCTTGTATAATCTCCCTATATACAAAATTTCAGGTTTCGTTCAGAAACACAAACGGAAGTTCCGAAGTTCAGTTTCTATACACCAACGCATTTTATCATATGGCATCACCTAAAGATCGTGGAATCTTGAATATTGCAATTCACCACAAGCACTGATCTCCTTCTCCCCCCACTCGCAACAAAGCATAAAAATTCACTTCGAAATCTCATCAAACAGCACACACACCCTACCCTCCGATCCTACCCACCCTATTACAGGATTGCCAGGTGAAGAAAACTTGCAATACAATACTGTATATAAAGTTTGAGAAAACGAATCCCCGCTGCGCATTATTCTTATAGTTTCACTATTTTATATGTTCTCCATCACATCAGAGAGAAATATCCTGAAAAATAGTTCAGTTCTTCAAGCTGATGAAGAAGAAAATGTTAACGGTATTACTATTATCAGTACTACAATATCCATTTTTTTTCGTCTTAGTGATGTGATATAAAATAATGTATTTTAACAGTGCTTAATACTGACACGCGAAATGGGTGTATTTCGAGTATGCTGATGTGTGTTAAAATTTTGCTCCACGAGGAACGAGGAAGATTTCATGCACTTTTAGTTCCCATATACCAAGCTTAGTTCACATGTACAGATTTTCCGAAACTTTTAGAACAGAGATTTTGATCTAATTCCCAGTATTTTGAAAAGTCTGTCCACATGAACTAAACCTTGCATGTGGGAGTTAAAAGTGCGCACAATCTTCTTCTCTTCCCGTGGAGCGAAATTTTAATACACATCAGCATACTGGAAATAAAGCTGAAAACCTCGAAATATTAAATTTTTGGACGCCCATTTTAGCGTGACAGTATGAAATAGCGTTAAGTCATAATTATATATTTTCAGACTTTCGTTCTTCCAATAATTTATACATTACCCGAGAACAGACCGACTGACAGAGACACACATGTATAGCCTGAAAACAGGGATTCTTCTCTCTTTAGTATAGAAGAGTAACTAAAAATTCAAAATTATTATTTTAAAATTTATATAGTACCATTTTATATATTGTTTACGAACTAAATCTTCTTTGCATATTACTCTATTTCAAGAGACAAAACTATACACTGTATATACTCTTCATGTTGAAATTTTCGTTATCCAGTTTCCATTAGATATACCATTATCATTACAGTTGTTTTCAGTTCACAGAGTGACAACGCGACGAGGAAACGTTTGTTCTGGCAGCACTATCTTTCCTCCCTCGTATGAAAATAATGAAAAAAGGTGTTCTGAAAACGACTTTCCGTTCTCGGTTTTTCTACTTTGTAATATAAGAATTTCAAATCATATTATTCTAAACGTTTGAACAAATGAAGAAAAGTTCTTTTTGCGGTCTCTCATTATAATAGAGTTCGCTGAAGTAATTAAAATTTTAATTAAAAAGGTATGCACATATATTATAAAGGTAATTAAAAGGGTATGAAAATTTTAATTATTGTTGCTTTCTATGTTATATTCCGCCGTCATTACACTTATAGGTTATATGTATTATTTTCATCAAGACTTTACACAAAAGGATGCGGAGATGTGCATTTGTTCGAAACTACTGTATGGATGCTGCTTTTTATGTAGGATACACCAATGTTAAGGATATGGGGGTGCAGGAACAAGAAATACGGGGATGCTCTGAAATAATTACAATATTATATACATACATTAGTTTCCAATTTTTTAATAATTAGCAATTTCACTATGATGTCCTGCCATTGGATAAAGTATGTCCAGTGGTTGGTGCATTATTTTTATGCTTTGTCTTTTCAAGTCGTAATGAAATTCAAATGAGGAAGGCTTATGCTGCTCTTGGTGGACATTTCTGCCATTTTACTGATTTAGAAAAGAGAAAAATGTATATAAAAATGTTTACATGAACAATTGCATTCAAGAAAAACGAAAAGAAAGTTTTCATACTTGATCCTACTATCAGGCTTGAAGATGATCTCGGACGAGCTTTAAGAGTTCATGAAGAGAAACAACTACATTACAATTCTACTGCTCCGTATTTTATTGAAAAATATGATTTGAACAGTATAGAGATTAGCGGATTATACATTGGCGGCAGAGGAATTATTACAAATTTCTTCATGAGAAGTTTGTAAGAAGATTTGACCTCCAAAAGAAACGGTTCAAGAAATTGTCATGAGCGTGCTGATAGATTCCATTCATATTCTGCACAACCATAACTACTTCAAAACAAAACTCTAATCTAAAAAATATTTTCAAGAATGATTAATCTGAAATATAGATGGAGACTTCCTCTTGGTTCATTCATAATGTAGTTGTAATAAAGGGGTTTTGAAACCAAACATTTTTCTTCAAAAATGCAATATATTTCAGGACCTACGTGGTAACGTCATCAGGCAAATAATTTTTTTAAAATGTTAACAGGGAATATGAACAAAGAATAATAACAATGATAATCTTAAATTTCAAAATGAAAGGCTCAATTCATAAGGGAATGCCAGGCACCAGGAACTCCAAAACCATCATCTTCATTCATCCCATTGTAGCCAAGCATTTTAACGTGAATAGTTTCTAAATATATTGCATTTTTGAAGAAAAGTGTTTGGTTTCAAAATCCCCTTTATTACAACTACATGATTAATCTGAAATTGTTATTTTGTTATTCTGTGGCATTTGTCAATTTACTGTTGTAAACAGAGTATGTAAATAA